>CM076570.1:417409303-417688895 GCA_034641835.2 Pinus albicaulis | reverse complement strand
TTAGGAGCACAATTTATCATCTTCAGTGACGCTTATTGACTCAAGAAAAACAGAGGGAAACAATCAAAGGGAAGAGAGCATGAAAAGGCTTCAAGGATGATGTGTTTTCAAGAGAAATTCATTCCTTGAAGGCTCATAAAACAAATTAGCCTCCCTGCTTTCTTGTCAAGGAATTTATAGGGGGCTAAAAGCAATATTACCACTATTTTCTTGACCCCGAAATGACCAACGACTTGATTTTAGTGTGCTTCCCATATCATCTTAGCATGCTCACTTAAAGGAACAAATAGGTGTCCCAGGTGACATAACAGTGCATCTTGGAGGTGAAAATTTGGAACTTGCGTACCCCCCAAGAGTGCATTGTATGTGTGACCAAATTCTGGATCGCTCTTGTAGAGAAGCGACCAATCAGAAGTCTCGTGCCCACAAGATTTGAGAATAGTGGTTAGCACCATGGCCGGTGGTTGGCTAAGGCAGTCTGCAACATTATTGGTGCTACCCTTCTTGTACTTGATGTTCAAATGAAACTGTTGTAGATATGTGGACTAGTTCTAATGGCAAAAGTTTTGCAACTTCCCTTGTGTCTGTATGAACTGTAGGGGTCAGTGGTGTGTGTGGATGATTGTTTCCTTCCCCAAAATGTAATGCTTCCATTGTTTATAATCCTGCACAATGGAATACATTTCTTTTTCATATGTGGGATACTTGCAGACTGTGTCAGAAAATGTCTCATTGTGATATGCCACTGGATGCCCCCGTTGAGTAAGAACTGCCCCAATAGCATAGTCATAGGCATCCGTCTCGATCTAAAATGGTTGTTGCAAGTCTGGTAATGTGAGCACTGGGGAAGAACAGAGGAGATGTTTCAATTCTACGAATGCCTTCTGTTGATTTTCCAAACAAAATAAATTTTATTTCGCTCCTCCCTTGGTGACTTGACTCAAGGACCAAGTGATATGAGTGAATCCCAACACAAACCTATAGTAGAAATTAGCAAGACTACAAATATGTAAAGCTCTATTAGGGTGGTTGGGGCTAGCCAATCCCGTTTGACTTAAATCTTGGTTGGATCCACATGCACCCCCCTTTCATCAATAATGTATCCCAGATATTGAACCTGGGTCATGCCAAAAGTGCACTTCTCAAAATTGGCACACAACTTGTGTTTCCACAGTGTTTGGAGGACTTGTCGAATGTGGTGGAGGTTCTCTTCCCAAGTTTGGATGAAGATCAGAATGTCATCCAAGTACACCACTACAAATGAGTTGGTGAATGGCCGCAATATGTCATCCATCAACCTCATGAAGGTTGTGGGAGCATTCATCAACCCGAAAAGGCATGACAATCATTCGAAAAGGCCCTCCTTGGTTTGAAGGTTGTATTCCACACATCAAAGGGTTTGACTGGTACATGGTGATACCCAGACTTCAAGTCGATCTTGCTGAAATATTTCGACCCTTTGAGTTGGTCCAAAGGGCCATCAATCTATGGGATCGGGTACCTATTCCAGATAGTGATATTGTTCAGCACCCGATAGTCAATACAGAGTCTCCAAGTCCCAACATTCTTCTATACCAACACGATCGGACTCCCACAAGGTAATGAACTCGACCGGATGTGACCTTTCTGCAGCAACTCCTGAATCTGCTTCTTGATTTCATTGTTCTCCAGAACAAAGTGCCGATAAATCATTCCATTGGGTAGCAGCGCACCTATGGTTAGATCAATGGGGTGCTTGACTTGAAAGTGCAGAGGCACCCCTGTGGGTGAGGTGAAGATGTTCCCGTACTCATCGACAACCTTATACATTTGTTTTTGTCGTGCAGAGGAATCCTATCTGGAGGTCGTGGCCACAATATTCTTCTTTCCATGGGGGTGGATCTTTAGGAAAACAAATTTCTTGGTTTCGAAAATGAGCTTACTGCATTTTTTTATGGTAACCAAAGAGATAGCGGCAGGCGGTGGTACCTCTGGTATCCTGTAAATCTTATTTCCCAAAGTAATAATAACATCATGAGGCTGGGAATCATACACAACATGTCTCTTCCACAAGTATAGTTAGCCTAAAAATACATCACAAACATCAAGGGGAGCAATGACACATAATGCCTCATATGTGAAGGACTTGATGCTATATGGAAGGCGACACTCCTCGCTGACGCGGAAATCCCATCCTTGGTGAAGCCACTCGGTGGTATATGGTTATGGGTGTGTTGTGGTCAACAAGCCCAAACGCTTCATGGCATCTGCTGAAATGAGGTTCTTTTGGCTCCCATTATTGATAATGTACCATAGTGGGGAACCCTTTACCCACATTTGGGAGTGGAAGAGACACTCTTCCTCCTCTGGATCTTTCAGTTCCTCCTTCTGGATCTTTACAGTGGAAATAATGACATTGGGATCTACATCAATAATATATTTCCCTTTGTCATTCCCCTTGTCAGGTTCTAATTCAGAGTTGGAGCATGCATCTGATTCAAAAGCCCTCATCTCGGGCACCAACAATTGCTTGGACCAACACTCTCACTTGTGTTGTAAGTGGAGCTCTTATGGAACTCACACCACTTTCCTGTGTCCCTCTTTGGCTTTGCGGTGTTGTTCTTTGTTTGGGGATTTGCCAGGTTTTCTTGGGCCACCATGCCTTGGATTTCTCCTTTGTTCTGTGGTTTGGGGGCACCTTTCCCTTTCTTTTGATTTGTAGATCCAAAGTCTCACTTATTTTGTTTGAATTTATGCTCAATCTTGGAAGCATACTGGTATGCCATACCAAGAGAGGAGATTTCAAGGAACTCCATTTCCTCTTGAATGTATCTGTGCATACAAATACACTACTTTAGCACCAAATGTTTCCCTGAATCTTTGATACCCAACTTTTTGCGCAGGGTATGGAACAGATTTTTCAACTCATACACATCTTGATCCCTTTTTTTCTGCAGCGTGGTCCATTGTATGTACTTGTCCTCATAGCTCCCCATGAGATAATATTGTTCCTTGATGGCGTCTCAGAAATAATTCCAACTGGGTATCACTGAGAAAAAAGAGGGTTTTGTCTCGTCATTTTGCTCACAATAGGTTTCCCACCAGTCCTTGACATGGGGGGTAGCTTTGAGGAGTTCAAAAATAATCTTCTCCTAGTCGGAAAAGTCATGAACTGAGAAATATCCTTATAATAGATGCAACCATCTATCTATGACATCTGCATCTATTTGACCCTCAAATACAGGAATGTCAAATTTTACTTGTACCTTAAAGGGAGTCACACCTCCAGAGTGGCTGCTGGATGTAGATGCGTTGCCGGTGGGTAGTCGTTGAAGGATCTGGGCAAAGTTATCCATCATCGTGTTCCTTTCCTTTTTGAGGGCCTCCTCGAGCAATATTTTGACAGGATCTCTTGCTCCCTCATATTTATTTTCGTCCCCCATGGGTGGCCGTCAAGTTTTGCGAGGGTGATATTGCAAAGGTTCAACGAGATCGAGCCCTAACTCCTTATACCTCGACCTCGTTGGGGACATGCAAAGAACGATCGAGAAAAATAAGACTGCTCTGATACCACTGATTTGGATTTATGCAGGAATGCAATATAATACACATATAACCATAAATACAAATATTCAATGGAAATAACACTTCATTGCACTAATATCAAAGAACTGAGATTTGCTTACAGAGAGAATGGAAATAAACTAGCTAGGGCACTGGTAGCTTATCTATAAGAAGAGATATGGTGGTTACAAGCCTCTGAACTTTGTGTTAGAATGAGGTTCCAAGGCTTATATATTATTGAGAAACAATGGAAAATGCTAAACATCCAAAAATCTAACCCTAGGAGATGAAACACCAAAATATGGGCCCCGTTGGGGTAAATTGGTAAATCAATTTCCTGGGGTTGTAAATTTGGCATACTATGTCCATTTGATGCACATGATACATTGTTATAAAGATCTATCCGAGAACTACAATTGCTGGCCATGAATGTAGATCTCAAATGGTTTTTTCAACTTTGGTAATGTGAGCACTGGGGCAGAACATATGTGATGTTTCAATTCTACGAATACCTTCTGTTGAGATCCTGACCAAAATAATTTTTCTTTCACTCCTCCCTTGGTGATTTGGCTCAAGGGCCAAGTGATATGAGATAATCCCAACACAAACCTGTGGTAGAAATTAGCAAGACCCAGAAAGCTGCGAAGCTCTGTTAGAGTGGTTGGGGTTGGCCAATCTCGAATGACTTGGATCTTGGTTGGATCCACATGCACTCCCCCTTTCATCAATAATGTATCCCAGATATTGAACCTGGGTCATGCCAAAAGTGCACTTCTCCAAATTGGCACACAAGTTGTTTTGCTGCAGTGTTTGGAGGAATTGTTAGATGTGGTGGAGGTGCTCTTCCCAAGTCTGGCTGAAGATCAGAATGTCATACAAGTACAACACTACAAATGAGTTGGTGAATGGCCGCAAGATGTCATCCATCAACCTCATTAAGGTTTCAGGAGCATTCGTCAACCCGAAAGGCATGAACAACCATTCGAAAAGGCCCTCCTTGGATTTGAAGGTAGTATTACACACATCAGAGGGTACGATTGGTACCTGGTGATACCCATACTTCAATTCGAACTTACTGAAATATTTTTCCTTTGAGTTAGTCCAAAAGGTCATCATTCCATGGGATCGGGTACCTATTTCGGACAGTGACCTTGTTCAATGCCCGATAGTTAATAAAAAGTCTCCGAGTCCCATCCTTCTTCTGTACCAACATGATCGGGCTCCCACAGGGTGATGAACTCAGCCAAATGTGACCTTTCTGCAGCAGATCTTGAATCTACCTCTTGATTTCATCGTTCTCCAGAATAGAGTGTCAATAGATCAGTCCATTGGGTTGCAATGCATCTGGGGTCAGATCAATGGTGTGCTTGACCTGACAGTGCATAGGCACCCCTATGCATGAGGTGAATATGTCCTCGTACTCCTCCACAACCTTGTCCATTTTTTTTGTTGTGTACAGGAGCCCTATCTAGAGGTCGTGGCCACAGTCTTCTTCTTGCCTCGGGGAAATATCATAAAGAAAAAAAAATTCTTGGTTTTGGAAATGAGCTTACTGCATTGTTTTGCAGTAACCAAAGAGATAGCAGCAGGCAATTGTACCTTTGGTATCCTATAAAGCTTATTTCCCAAAGTAATAATAACAACGTGAGGTCAGGACTCATACATAGCATGTCGCTTCCATAAGTATGGTTGGCCTAATAATACATCACAAACATCAAGAGGAGTAATGTCACATAATACCTCATCCGTGAAGGGCTTGATGCTGTAGGGAAGGTGACACTCTTGGGTGACGAAAGATCCCGTCCTTGGTGAAGCCACCCGATAGTGTATGGCTATGGGTGTGCTGTGGTTGGCAAGCCCAACCGCTTCACAGCGTCTACTGAATGAGGTTCTTTTGGCTCCCATTGTAAAAAATGAACTGTACTGGGGAACCCTTTACCCACATCTAGGAATGGAAGAGATGCTCCTCCTCCTTTGGATCTTCCTGTTCCTCCTTCTGGATATTCTCAGTGGTAACAATGGCGTTGGACTCCGCATCAATAATATGTTTCCCTTTTTCATTCCCCTTGTCAAGTTCTGATTCAGAGTTGGAGCATGCATCGGATTTAGAAGACCTCATCTCGGCCACCAACGATTGCTTGGCCTGACACTCACTTGTATTGTGAGTGGAGCTCTTATGGAACTCACACCACTTTCTCATGTCCTTCTTGTTCTTTGTTTGCGGCTTTGGTAGGTTGTCTTGGGCCACCATGCCTTTGCTTTGTCCTTTTTTCTGCGGTTTGGGGGCACCTTTCCCTTGCTTTTGATTCGCAAATCCAATTCTTGCTTCTTCTGTTTTAATTTCTGTTCAATCTTGGCAGCATACCGGTATGTCGTACCAAGCGAGGAGATGTCGAGGAAATCCATTTCCTCTTAAATGTATCTATGCAGACAACTACGATACTTTAGCACCAAATATTTCTCTGAATATTTGATACCCAACTTTGTGTGTAGGGTATGGAACAGATTCGTCAACTCATGCACATCTTGATCCCTTTATTGCCGCAAGATAGTCCATTCTATGTACTTGTCCTCATAGCTCCCCATGGGATAGTATTGTTCCTCGATGGCGTCTCAGAAAGAATTCCAAGTGGGTACGATTGAGAAAAAAGAGGGTTTTGTCTCGTCCTTTTTATCACAGTAGGTTTCCCATGAGTCCTTGACATGGGGGTTAGCTTTAAGGAGTGTAAAAATAATCTTCTCTCGATCAGAAAAGTCATGAACCGAGAAATATCCTTCTAATGGATTCAACCATCTATCTACAACATCTACATCTATTTGACCCTCAAATATGGGAATGTCAAAGTTTACTTGTACCTTAAAGGGAGTCACGCCTCCGGAGTGGCTGCTGGATGCAGATGCGTTGCCGGTGGGCAGTCGTTGAAGGATCTGGGAAAAGTTATCCATCATCGCGTTCCTTTATTTTTCGAGGGTCTCCTGGAGAAATATTTGATAGGATCTCCTGTTCGCTCATCTTTCTTTTGTCCTCCATGGGCGGCCGTCAGGGTTTGCGAGGCTGATCTTGCAAAGGTTCAACGAGATCGAGCCCTAACCCCTTATACCTTGACCTTGTTGGGTACATGCAAAGAAGGATCGAGAAAAAGCAGATCGTTCTGATACCACTGATCCGGATTTATGCAGGAACATAATAGAATATACATATAACCATAAATACAAAGATGCAACAGAAATAATACTTCATTTCATTAATATCAAAGAACTAAAATTTTCTTATAGACATAATTGAAATAAACTAGCTAAGGCACTGGTAGCTTATCTCTGGGAAGAGATGTGGCAGCTACAAGCCTCTGAACTCTGTGTTACAATGAGGCTCAAAGGCCTATATATTATTGAGAAACAATGGAAAACCCTAATTAACATCCAAAAACCTAACCCTAGGAGATGAAACGCCAGAATATGGGCCATGTCAGGGTAAATTGGTACATCAATTTCCCAGGGTCGTAACTTTGACATACTATCTCCGTTTGACACACATGGTACATCGTTAGAAAGATCTATCCAAGGAATACACATGATGAGCATGAATGTAGATTTTGGAATGAAATCAAATTCGTCGGATAAGCGATGGCCAAAAAATGTTGTTTAGGGCCTCAAAACGGCTTCGGAAGTTTAGGACCCAAAAAACTGCTAAAAATAGTAAGTTGTGCTTGAAAAACTGAAAGAGAAAATGGTGGGGCCCCAAGTGGAATAGATGGGTGGCCACCAATATCCACCTGGATCACCTCTATCCAAATTTCTCTAATGCACTTTCTTTATTTTCTGGGGGGTTAAAGACTACCGCCCTCAATAACCCTCTTAATAATTGTTACTTAGTATCTGGGACTCTTATTCTACACCATTCATTTATATTTTTATGTATCTTCTTGGTGGGATAGAGGTGCTCATTAAGAGGATTCTAGTTTAAAGATATAGGTCAAGTTCACTAGTATCGTACTCTAGAATTTTATTAAATTATTAGCTTTAAATCTGAAATTTCTAGACTTAAGTGAGTTTTTCTAAGGTTACTTACAATAACTATATTTGTAATAGTTTTAAAGTTACCTCTCTGGCCCAAGAGTTAGCTTATGTCCTCCTTAAGGTGCCTTAGGATTGTTCTCTTTCATATAACACTTTGAGGCAAAAATACCATGTAAAGTAATAATGATTAAATACCTATTAGCTACATTTTCCCCATCATCACCTAATATACCACTTAATTCCTTTATTATAAACATATAAATATTTAATGATTTTTTTTGTTTCCATTTTAATTGAAAGCAACTTACTCTTCAAGAATCAAAATTCGTTTCCTTTTCTAGTTTGATACAAAATGTTCAAGACATTTCATGTCTTAATATATGTGCCGCAATCTATTATTTGACGGATGATTGTATCCTTAACAACCACTCCCAAGAGATTCTTTGGTATCCTTTCGTTTTCCTCCCAATATTTAATTGTTGTAGTATTTATGGGCTTAATCTCATTCTCATTGATAATCATCCAAACATTATAAAATTTAATTAAAGTTTATATTTTCAATTTTCAATCTACGTAATTTACATCATCCGAACATTATAAACTTTAATTAAAGTTTATATTTTCAATTTTCAATTCACTTGTTTTCAATTTTCAATTCACTTAATTTACATCATCCAATCTGTTAGCTTCACTAAGATAAAATTTACCTAAACTTCAACATCTAATAAATTTTCTTCACATATCTTCATATATAATAAATATACTTAGAAAACAAAAATTATTCCATGATTACCTATATTCTTTATAAGCTAAGTGTTTTTTCTTAAAACTCTCATAACTTCATTTTCCTATTTCTAAATGCATTGTCCTATAAGCTCCCTAAAAGAACTCACTACCCTCTAAGTTTTCTGGGTTACTAGTGTTCTCTCACTACCTTTGCAGGCATGTTACTATACTTTCTTCTCTTTATTTCTTCTTATACCAAGAAGAAAAAACATTGATTTTAGGAAATGCTCTACTTTAGATTTAGGAAATAGGCAAGGAATCAAAATAAATAGATATATAATACTTAAAGTGTTTAAAAGTTTTGAATTAAAATTTATTTATGCTAATTTATTTTACAATAAATTTTATATCAATAATTTTTTTAAGATTTATTATAAAGATTCATTAGCATAAATGAATTTTACAATAAATCTTATATCAATAATTTTTTCAAAAATTTATTATAAAGATTTATTAATGTGTTTCCTCCTAAGAGGTTATAGGTTCAAAACCATAGAGGGTAGAGTATGTATGTCTTTTTAGACTTAGCAGTCAAATCTTTGAGTGGAAGTGAGTCCCTTGTCCCACAAACAAAAAAAAGATAAATCCCTTGTCCCACAAACAAAAAAATTTCATATACCAATTTGATGATTAACTTTATCGTGACCTTAAACTTGAATAATAATAATAATAATATTTTATTTTTACAATTTCATTATTATCATTAATATTAATTTAACTTATTAATATTATACATTTACTTAACACCATTACAATAATTATAAATTCATATTATTTTATAAATCTCTATTTTCCATTTTTATTTAAAAAACAGCCTTCTATTTATTTTCATTTCATTCTAGATACTCACTCCTTTAATATCACAAATATATAATTCCCATAACTTCTTACACAGAATACATTAGTTCCATAGTCACAAAATACATAAGTTCCATGTATATTAAGTCACACCTTTCTTGTCATTACACATACAAATTGCAATTTCCAAACGCTAGTGTAACCCATTTTAGTAGGTCACTTTTCAAAATAATGGAATATTAACAAAGTTTAATTATATAATTTAATTAAATATCAATTTACCAAATATAGAAAATATTATAGCGAAAATAATAATAAAATTCAAAATATTAATATAATTTTTTAATCAATATTTGAAATGACATTCATCAAACTTCGGCCATGTATAATCCAATGCCTTATTCCATTGGGGTTTGAACCTTTAACATGACAGGTCACAATATTGTTTTGTTCAGGTTTGAAACGACAACTAGTTTCAAGTAGTTTGAATCACCAAACTATAACCATGACCTGGTTACAAAATTGTTTTATCCAGATTTGAAACAACAACTAGTTTCAAGTAATTTGAATCACCAACTGGGGATTATTATTTTTTGGTTTATATGTTATTAAATGTTGTGGGGCTTTGAATCACCAACTGGGGATTATTATTTTTTGGTTTATATGTTATTAAATGTTGTGGGGCATATATTGCTTATGTTTAAATTTAAATTCGTTTAAATTTAACAATGTACAGTATATGTCCAACAATATTTAATAACATATAGCCCAAAAAATATATACCACCTTATAAAAATAATCATTTTTAAAATTAATTATCGTAAATATGAAATTATATCTAGGTTTTAGGACCCCATAATACATGGTTTTATCCTTAAAAACATGAATCCAGTCAAATGTAGACCCGCTCCATAGCTGGACTGACCGGATTCTAATGCTACTGGAAAGAGTTCCAATGAGCCTCCTTTCCCATTTTATAAGCCCATTATTTCAACTTTGCATATAAAATCAAATGAGATACCCACCAAGCTCTTGTTTTTCTTGTCTATTTTTGAAAGAGTTCTATTTTTGATACAAGGGTTCCATTATTTCTGATTACTGTTGTCAAATTAGTTTTTCTTTGAAGATGAAGAAGACTGGTAAGTCCTTGTGGCGTGTGGCCAAAATATCAGTAATGGACATGATGTTGATTGGCTCCCATTCAAAGAGTGGTGTCTCCACATCTGATCAAAAAGACAATTCTGGTTCTTCAAAACATGCAGAGAAAAAGAACAAGACCAAGTGCCCAAATGGGCATGTGAGTGTGTTCGTTGGCGAGGATCGAAAGCAGTACTTCGTCCCCATCGAATATTTATCTCATCACCTTTTCTGTTTCCTTCTGGAGAAAACACGCCATGAATCTGGGTACAAGCATCCAGAGGGAGGTATCTTTGTTATGTGCGAAGTTGAAGTATTTGAGCGTTTGATCCAGATCATTCAGAACAAAAACTCAGAGCCTTTGGATGTTGTCATGGAGGATCTGCTCAGGAAGCTAGATATATCAGAATCTTCTGGTCCACAAATTGTAGAATGAATATATATTTTTGTGTTTTATTTCTACATAAACTCCCCATAGCCAGAGTGGGGTTAATATTCTGGTCTAGTCCCTTTAGGGATTTTTATTAGATTTAGCCTCTGGAATGCTTGATAATGAGCTAGTGGTGAATTCCCTTTTCTTTCTTTTTTTGCTTGCAACCCCAGCTCAACTCAGCATAGAATAAATATCTATTAGCCAGGCAATGCAATCCCTGTGCTTAATCTTAAGTGTGATATATAGTATTATTTGTATTTGAAGTCTCTTATGACTGAGTTGTACTTCAGTGTGGTTTGATGCTCTGAGAGATGACATGCCTTTAGTGTATATTTGGCATTGAGTTAGCTCACAGAGCACTCCATATATGTAAAAATCTCTATAATTTTGTCTCAGTGACCATGGATTCTGGGCATTTGATTGAATAAAATTGTTTCTATTATGTTTATTTCCAAATGTTTTTGGTACAACTTTGCAATGCAGTTCATTTAGCACTCACTCAGGCTCTAAACCAACGTGATTCCATTTCCATTTCAAGAATGTACAATTATTTTTTTTGGTTGTAACTTGTAACTTTAATGTTCAGAAGACTCAGATTTCGATCTGCTTCAACCAAAAATATCAGATTTTTGTTGTTGTTTTTTTGAAAGTAGGTTTTAAAGTTTCTGGCACAACCTGAAGCAAAAGCATTTGGAAAATTACAGGTATGTCAGTCTGTAGTCTCATATCACTTACTGTTCCTTTCCAATCTGACAAGAGTGCATATTGTCAATGGATTGTTCAGTTGTGGTAATAAATGCTGGTAAAAATCAAACTTGGGAGGAGTCGAAAAAGATCTTGTTTGACTGGAGAGGAACCGATGATGATCTCTTCATAGCCATAATTAATAGGGTCACATGTTTCCATAACTGCAACATGTTTGTTGGCTGTTTAGTGATAACAGAAAAAGATGGTGATGTCCTTCAGATGAATGTCAATAATATTTTTCTGAATTGAAGTTATTGGCAGTAATATTTTCCAGAATTGAATTGAAGTTATTGTAATTGTGGAAATTTTGTTTTTTCTTTCTATGTTTTGATTGGTTTGGAAGATTGTGTAAATAATATTTTCTGAATTGAAACTGTTGTAATTGCTGAAATTTTGCTATTTTTATGTTTTGATTGATTTGGAAGACGTATGAGAGAGGATGTAATTGAAAATATATTTTAATTTGAATGAAATAACAAAGTATAAAAGCATTTCTTAGCAACAGGAAAAAAACACCAACCTTCTCCATTCCAAACATAATTAATTTTAACAGAATAAGAGGCACATGTTTAAAGGTTGTCAGAAACAAACCAACCTTCTCCATTCCAAACATAATTCACTTTGACAGAATAAGAGGCACATGTTTAAAGGTTTTCAAAAACCATTTTTGGGATTGGTGTGAAGTTTGATTTATTTTAAAGTTGCATGGCAATTTAAAATCTAGTTGTTTTTAGTGTGATTTTTTGGAAATTATTTTGGTGTATTTTTTGATCAAATTTCTTTAAAATCTGACAGAATTTTTTTGAAATCACATGTTTGATGGGTAACTCTGCCCAATTCAAGTGCCCTAAATTTTTTTTTAGGGTGCTAAATCAATATATATAGTTAAAAAAACCAGTTTAAATAACATAAATCAAAATTTCACCTCAAATTTTTCTACTGAACCAACATAAAAAATTCCAAAAAATCACACTAAAAGCAAATCCATTTAAAATGAACAAAATAATAAAATATCGTTCACAAATTCATTAATATAAAAATTATAAAATACTAAAAAGATCTTAGGTTTTTCTTTTATTATTAAAATGGTTGAATATATAAATCTATTTAACATTTTCATAAACCCTAAAGTACATAGATCATACAATTTTAACTCCCGGAATCTGTAATAACTTTCTAATAATTTAAGACAAAATGATAAAAACAAAAACATAATAAAGCATTTAAATTATTTTAACATAAAACATTTAAACTATTTCACTTAAATGTAGTCAAATTTCTAACCATGAAATGGTTCTTTTATTAACTAAGATATCTGCTGGTACACATCATATCCATGTGATAAAGATTTGGGAGTTAACAATCTTGGTAGCGCAGAGTCTGGCCGGAGTTATGGACTCGAGTCAATTCGTTTGAATGAGTCTCCACTTCGTGTTTTTTATATTTGTAACATCGAAAATTTCTGACCATAAAGTGGTTTTGATTATAAAAAGTTTTACTGTATATATGTGGGGGCAATAAATGTGTATGTATAATATATATTTATTAGTATTCAATCATATATACATATAAAAGTTAAAAGTTAATTATTATTAAAGAATATATAGTTATGGTCAGATATTAATATCATTTTCTTAATAATATTTTTTTTTTGCTAATATAATAAATATTGTATTTTAGAATATTATTAAGTTTGAATATATTTTTTAATTATAAAGTTTGTAGTTTAAAGAGAGTTTTTGTTGGAAAAATGATAGAAAATTCTGGCCTGACTTTAAGAAAATTTGGTGGAAAATTTTCAACATCTGGGTTATAGCTGGCAAATTTTATGATTTTGGATGCACCCCTGATTTTTTATTGTGCTGAATCTATGTTCACCATAAAAAAATGATTTAAATACTCCAATAGTAAGATTTCTTGAAGAATTTCCAGTAATATTAAGGGAAGAAATTCACTATCTACACAAAGTTGTAATATTTCGAAATGATAGACAAGGCCATTTTAAAGTAAAATTTACCATTATTTCTAATTAATTTAGAGACAACTGGCATTAGCAAATAGATAATTATCCACACTATATATTAATTACTAAATTATGATAAATGTAGTTGGTTTTATTTTAAATTGGTACAAGGAATGAGATTTTATATTAAGGAATGTCTTAATAATGCACCTGATCACCCGTCTATTCAAGACTCTATAAACCAAATATTATTATTATAATAATATAAAATAACATCAAAATATCTATAAAATAGATTAAGTGTTTTCAGGATATAAAATATATATATTAAATAAAATTTTCAAATAGGTCAATGCAGCGTTACTCCATTTCCTATGAATATTTTATTGATAAATTAAACTCTCCACCGGTTGAGTATTTTTATCAAAGGTCAAACAAGCCGGTCCAGTCTTTGTATCCATTTTATTGGAGTTTGCTACTTTTTTTTAGGGCGAAAATATTATTCATTAGTAATATATATATAATTTTTTTTATAAATTAATATTTAATTAAATTATGTTAGATTTAAGACTTTTGTGATCCATAATATAAGTGGAAGTTTTTTGGATTCATCACATTATTAAGATTTAGACGTTTCCATTATTTAGTTAATTAGTTAGAAAATTAAATTTTTAAAATTATTTAATTAATTAGTTAGAAAATTAAAAGTTTTTAATTATTTAAAAATATAATAATTTAGTAAAAAGAGTTAAATTATAAAATTAATAAGGGAAAAGGGGTGATAGTATTAAAATGATTAAATTATGAATATGATAAGGGAGAAGGGGTAAATGATAGTAAAGGGGAAAAATATTAAAATGAATAAATTATAAAAGTAGTAACGGAGAAGGGGTAAATAATAGTATAGGAAATAATATTAAAATTTTAGAGAAGTTAAGAGAAAAATAAGAAATGAATAATATACAATAAAATAAAAAGGGAAGATTTATAATTATTATAAAGAGCGGAGAAGAGAGAAAAGTATATATCATCAAAAAAAAAAAAAAAAAAAAATATATATATATATATATATATATATATATATATATATATATATATAAAAGAAGGGAGATAATATAATAATATACCTCGAGGGATAATATCTAACAAGAGGAAAAAGCAAAAAAAAAAAAAAGGCTAAACCAAAACAAAGGGACGAGAATAAAGACCTCTCTCAATTTCATAATCTCTCTCAGCTTTCTATGATGGAAGTGATCCACCCTAGCAATGACTTTGGAGTCTTCAATGCATACATGGTGACATGATTTCTCAGCATGCTCCGCAAGAGCGGAAGTGCAGGATCGATTGTGCCTAATGTCTACAGCATGCTCCTGAATTCTCTGTCTAATGGATCGACCAGTTTCCCAATATAAAGAGTACCACATGAACATGGAACTAATTAACATCTTTCATGTCCTTTAGGTCTCTAGGGTCCTTAACTGATCCTAGAGAATTCTTAATTAAATTTTGATTTCAAATTGTATTATTATTATTTATCAAATTTGATTTTATAAATTTGATTTGGTATGATCAATAATTTTTTAGAATGGACATAACCTCAATTGAGACCAAGTCTTATATCACACATTTTAAATTTTTATGGGTGAGTTTAATTTGTGAGAAATTTTGTAAAGGATTTTTGGAATGGTAAGTCATGATCTGACACAATCTAAGTGTCTTAATAATTTTTGAGAATGTTAAAATTATTGATACATTCTAAAAATATATTCTAAATCAACATAAATCAATTTTAATTCAGGATACTAAGGATTTAGAGGGATCAAACCTCTTAAGATTCAAGTAGAAGTCTTTCGAATTAATCACATTATTAGGATTTGGTGGACGTTTCTGTTATTTAGTTAATTAGTTAGAAAACTAAAAGTTTTTTAATTATTTAATTAATTAGTTAGAAAACTAAAAGTTTTTTAATTATTTAAAAATATAATAATTTAGTAAAAAGGGTTGAATTTAAAATTAATAAGGGAAAAGGGGTAAATAATAGTATAAGAAATAATATTAAAATTTTAAAGAAGTTAACAGAAAAATAAGAAATGAATAATATACAATAAAATAAAAAGGGAAGATTTATAATTATTATAAAGAGCGGAGAAGGGAGAAAAGTGTATATATATATATATATATATATATATATATATATATATATATAAGAAAGGAGATAGTATAATAATATACCTCGAGGAATAATATCTAACAAGAGGAAAAAGCAAAAAAAAAAGGTGAAACCAAAACAAAGGGACGAGAATAAATACGTCTCTCAATTTCAATTCAGCTTTCTATGATGGAAGTGATCCACCCTAGCAATGACTTTGGAGTCTTCAATGCATACATGGTGACACGATTTCCCAGCATGCTCCGCAAGAGCAGAAGTGCAGGATCGACTCTGCCTAATGTCTACAACATGCTCCTGGATTCTGTGTCTAATGGATTGACTAGTTTCCCCAATATAGGGAGTACCACAGGAGCATGGAACTAATTAACACCTTTCATGTCCTTTAGGTCTATAGGGTCCTTAGCTCATCCTAGAGAATTCTTAAATAAATTTTGATTTCAAATTGTATTATTATTATTTATCAAATTTTATTCTATAAATTTGATTTGGTATGATCAATAATTTTTTAGAATGGACATAACGTCAATTGAGACCAAGTCTTGTATCACACATTTTAAATTTTTATGGGTGATATTTTCTGGTTTATTTTGTGAGAAATTTGGTAAAGGATTTTTGGAATGGTGAGTCATGATCTAACACAATCTAAGTGCCTTAAGAATTTTTGAGAATGTTAAAATTATTGATACATTCTAAAAATATATTCTAAATCAACATAAATCAATTTTAATTTAGGATACTAAGGATTTAGAGGGATCAAACCTCTCAAGATTCAAATTTCTTTTTGAGTAAAAGAACTTGAAAAGAGATTTGCTCAAAAAATTCAATTTCTCTCATCGCTTGGTAGATCCTTAGTTAAAATAGGTAGATCCTTAGTTAAAATAGATCTATGCTCATTCTTAATAATATTATTTATATGATATAAATTTCACATCTTTATATATAAAAGCATTCTCATTTTTAATCTTATTAAAACTTTCATTTAATCTTTATGAAATATCTTAGTAAGGATTGAGAGTTTAAATGTATCTCAAAAATAAATATAATATTTTAGATTTATTTTAAAAATGTTATAAAATTAAATTAAAACAAAATATTTTGATTGTGAAATGACTTAAGGTTTTTGGATATGTGGTATTGATAAAGCATGGTATTGGCCATGTATTGTTACAAAGTATATTTACAAGTTAATAATATCCATGGTAAATTGGGGTGAATATCTTTAGGTGGAGAATCTTGTTATATTGTAAGTTTATTATAAATATTAATTTTTTATGTGTTGATTAATTAAATTTAAATATAGTTAATAAATTATTATTTTGATTTATATGGTAAAATGAATCTTAATTTATAGGTACTATTTATATATATTTTAATGTGATATCTATATTATGATTTTCTTTAATTTTGATAAACACACACATGGTGTATGAAGAAACTAAACACACATATAAAGATAAGCATGAGATACATATATTATTCACCATAGATGTACATTTATAATACAATGGTGTGACTCTTGGATTCATCTTCCAAGGTCACTTGGACTCCTTTGTGACTCTTTGCCTTCCACACCTACCCATAGAGGATTAGGTGTTCAACATTCCCCCCCTTAATCCGAAGGGGTATGTGTGTGTCCAAGAAGAGAGTTGTAATACAAATATGAAAAATATGCATCGCAGCACTTAGGCTGAATTAGCTCTCTAAAATGTTGGCATAAAGAGGTGGTTTAAGGATGACCACCAACATTGGAATGCAACGCTTATTGCAGTTCCTAGAACTCTTCCAAAACTGGCAAGAAGCTGAGGGCTTCTGCTAGAGGAAGTGTCCCTCATATTTGAAGAGGGAGACCTTCAACCTAAAAGAAGGGAAGTCTACAACCTGTGATGATTTAAGGATGACCACCAACACTGGAATACTTGATGTAATTCCTCGAACTCTTCCAAAGTTGGCAAGGAGCTGAAGTCTTCTGCGAGAGGAAGTGTTCTGAAAGAGGAAGAATATCAACCTCACATGAATGGTTTAAGGCTATCCATCACCCAAAGGCATGCTCATGGGCATCCGTGTCTCTGGCTACAACTCTGAATTTGGAAAGATAGGTTGTGGCTTAGGCTCACTTGAACTGTTGTGTCTCTGGCTACAACTCTGAATATGGAATGATGAATTGTGGCTCAGGCTCGCTTGAACTACTATGTATCTGGCTACAAATCTGAATATGGAATGAGATATTGTGGCTCATGCTCGCTTGATGTGGCATTGGAGCTTGTAGATGACCACCATTTTCCCCCCTATCAGGTACAAGGTGAGATGATGGCGAAAAATCAACTGCAAGATTGTTTAATATTCAAGAACAAATTCTGACATGTGACTTAAACATCTTCTTGGTTGTTGATGCCCATTCCCAAGAAGTGATCCATCTAAGATGAATCTTTGTTCTTGCAGGAGGCTTGTTTTTGAAGCATCTGTGAAGAATGGGTGTGCCGACCACAGTGCTTGCATGGGTGAAGATCAAAACAATGATATTTCATATGGCCAACTTGATCATAGTGTTGGTATTCTTTAATTTTTTGTTGTTGTTGTTGTGGAAGAGGAGCATGATCTGGAACAGCTGAAGGTGAATTGTCATGAAGAAATCCGGCACTCTGAAATTTGATGGGCTTGGAGTAGTACGGAATATGAAAGGACAACTCCTTGTCATATCCAAGACCTGTTCGGTGCTTGTTATGGACAAGCTGTTCCCAAGGTCTGATGATGGGCTTGGGAGGTGCTGCTTGGATTTTTTCTTCTTTCTGTAAAGCTGCGCTTAAAATGGGTATGGCATTTGCAATTTCTTGTTTATGGATGACTCTGATGATGTAACTCTTCTTGCTGAAGCTGAGATTCTAGTTGCAGAAAATCAATCTTTTCTTGTGCATGATGTAAGCAAGTCTGAATATTAAAAAGAGCGTTCTTGCTCATTTTTACCATATCATGAATAGTGGAATGAATGAGGTTATTCAAAAACTCTAATGCATCATCGATTTTAGCCATTTTTCTCAGCAACTCAAGCTTACACTTCAAACAATGATCACAACTATCAACTAAGAAGCAATACCCACTCACAATGTGAGTACAATAAAATGTCACTGCAAAATATTTTTGTAAATGTGCAGCAAAAAAACACTGATTTCTCTGCTCTTCAAAAACTATTTTACACCAACAATTCTATTTTGTAGGGAACGAACCTTCAACGAGCAATACTCACTGCTTCATACAACCAAACTGTTTGTATCCTTTCAGTGTTTAGATCATGTACAAGCAACAAAAAGGACTCTACATGCAACAACAGCTACATAGGTGTCTCACAGAATATGCACTCGTAGCTATCATGCTTGGTTTTCAACCAAACTTCGAAAAACACATTTCCACCCTACTAAATGGACTTTTCCACGTGACTATCTACTGCAAGGCAATTTCATAGTAGTGTAATCTCTAATATGCAAACAATTTTCAACTACAAGGATGTAGACCCTTATGTGAAGCCAACTATTCCTTTAGTGGCACGATCCTTAGTTCCCATGTATAGCCAGCATACAATGTAAACTCAACACAATTGAAAATTACTCACAAATTTCACTAGCATCGTGGGTAGCAAAGAGCAGCATACTAGGTAGCAAAGAGAAAATAGGCCAACTGTATACACAACAGGTTCAGATTATGGATTGTTTGAAAGCAAGGCTCATTTCCCCTCCTCCTCGAGATGAATGGAACTTAGCCTTCAAGCAGTTTGTGAACTGCTCTGATACCATTACCTGCGTGGGGTGGACTCAGCCTCTGACAATTTGTCTCAAGGGTGGGTGAGATGGTATTTCTCCCCGGAATGAGTTTGATCGAACAAAAGTGCTGCTTGAGGAATTTATTGCTCGGCTGGATGACTTTGTCACTCAAAAATTTACCGTATGTTCTTTACGTCTTCCTTAGCCTGGAACTAAAATCACACAAAATGGTGCGAGTGTGAATTGTTTCCATGGGTTTTGAGTGAGCCACGAGTTTCGAGATATTTGGCCCTAAATTGGCATAGCACCCTATCTCAGAGGGAGAAAAAATCGAATGTCAAGGATGTCACAGTTAGGTGATTTCCTTAATCGACCCAGATTTCAATGCTTGTGGGCGGATGTGAAATGTATGCCTAGAGTCGATGTCTGCAATGTGAGAGAGATATCTGGGTCGATTTCGTCTTTTGTTTTCGTTGTGGCTCCTGTCTATATTATTTTATGTGCAGAAGATGGCTTGGTGGTATGGAGGGCCGAAAGGTGCTGATCAATTACGGGCTGACAGGAATGTATCGGGCCGAGTGTGGCCTCGGAACGAAATGTGGGAGCTGGATGGAGTTTTGGAGCAGAGGGGCTGCGATGGCTGGAGGATGTTCCGCAGGGTTCTTTGCGTTGTGCCTGAGGTGAGCTTAAGAGGCGTAAAGGGAGCCAGTCCACATGAAAGACTTACAATTTCCCCATAATCCCTACTCCGAGACAGAGAGTGAGTTCATTTTTTTTTTAAATACTATCAAAATGAGCACATACCAAATTTTCCTGGTTCAAAATTGTTCTGAGCTTGACATAGTAATTCTCGAGACCAATGTAATTTAAACCAGTGACAGTGCAATTTAAACAAAGGAAATCTCGAGAGACAGAGGGAGTGATTCCATTCATACCATTAACATAGAGATTACCTGGCAAGGGCTATGTACCTCCACAATCCAGCTCCCTCCACTCACACTGTGTCCAGAACAAAGCCAGAAGAGCTTTGCGAATAAGGAATTGAGTCTTATTGAATCAAATTCCAAGAACGTCAAATTGGATGCAGATGTACGAACTATTGATCAGGGGCCAGTGAGGCCTTCATCTGCACCTGCGAGTGTTGAGCCCAGTCTTGCTCCACATTCAAAATCATACATGGAGGTAATGGGCAAATCACTGCATCTCAGCGGTCTCGAGGGAATGGGGAAAATCATTGCATTGATGGAGGCAAGACCGAGCAGCGTAGAGTCCAAATGATACAGAGGGAATTACAAGAGTATAAAAGCTAAAATGGAGTTGGACAAATCTAAAAATTCCAGGACCTCACCTGTAGCTCTGATACCATGTTAAACACACACACGGTGTATGAAGAAACTAAACACACATAGAAAGATAAGCATGAGATACATATATTATTCACCATAGATGTACATTTAAAATACAATGTTGTGACTCTTAGATTCATCTTCCAAGGTCACTTGGACTCCTTTGTGACTCTTTGCCTTCCACACCTACCCATAGAGGATTAGGTGTTCAACAAATTTAAAAAAATGTTTATGTAAACTTATTAATAATTTTTTTTTTTTAATTTTGTACTTTTTACTTTTATTTTTTATTAAGGTCATGGCTAAGCCCGACACCAAATTGGTGTATAAGACCCCCTTATTTGTGGGACAAGGGACCTGCTAGGTCTATAAAAGCATACATAAAAAAATACATATTTAACTCCTCTCTAATTTTGAACTTGTAACCTCTTAAAAAAAAACACAATATCTCTTGCAAATTGAAATTTATAATACTTTTAACTTCTCTTTTTTTATAATTAAATTAACATATTAATAAACAATTACGCAATTACACTATCACCCTATATCAGCCTATACAAATACCTTTCATTACAACAATAATGAAAATCCATAACCTTGTAAAAACATTGGATGAATAATTGACTACATCACTAAGAAATTGTTAACGGCCCATTAATTGTAGTAAGTGCCCACAAAAACCCAACCGTGCATACAAGATCCTTTGACATTTGATGTTTTAATGCCTCATGTCTCAAGTCATTGCAACCATTCCCATGCCATTACCAACTATTTAGACATTCATTGTTACCGAGAGTGGTTGTTTCCTAAATTCCAACAAATGAAATCCTTTACTTTTTCGAGAATGAATACTCTTTCCCATGTAAAAGATGTTCCCCTTTTACTAATCAAATGGCTTCAACCCTTTTCTCGTTTATTTATATTTAATACAATTAGTTGCGTCTTTAGTTGTGCTTGTATTTAAGCCTAAGTCATGGTTGGTTTTAATCCTCCATAGTTATTATTCATATTTTAATGTGTTCGCTGCACCTTCCAAAATTACTTAAAATAGAACATAGGCATTGAATAAATCTGGAGAATGTAAATTTATTTATATATATTAAACATTTTAAGTGTGAGATGTTAGGTAAAACAATCACAATAAGTCTTAATTTGTATAATTTTTATTTTATGATTATTTAGTGTTGGTCATAATTAGTGTTTAGTTTATATATAATTATTTTTCTATATTTATTTTAATTTTAGATATACCAAGTACTAAGAGGAATTTAATCTCTTTTCATTTTAATAGTGTTTTGCATCTCAGTAAATTAATCCCTTTTGACACTTGGTAGATCTCAGAGTTAAAATGTATCTAGTCTCAGTTTAATTTCTTCCTTTAAATAGACTATATACCACATAAATACTATGGGTTCTCATAAACCTAGAGCTTAAAGTTAATGAGTTCGTTGCACCTTCCAAAATTACTCCAAAGTTACTTAAAAAAGAACCTGGGTATTGAATAAATATGGAGAATGTAAATTTATTTATATGTATTAAACCTTTCAATTTTGAGATGTTATGTGAAACAACCACAATAATCAAATAACCTTAATTTGAGTGAACTTTCTGATGATTATCTATTGTTTGTTATAACTAGCATCTAGTCCTTATATAATTATTAGTCCACATCTATTTTAATTTTGGATATACCAAGCACTGAGAGGGATCCAATCTCTTTTCATTCTAAAAGATGTTTACATCTCAATAAATTTGATCCCTTTTGAGGCTTGGTTGATTGAAGTTAAAATGGATCTAGGCTTGTTTAATTTATCCCTTTAAATAGGCTATATACCACATAAATACCATGTGTTCTCATAAACCTAGAGCTCAAAAACTACCTGTAATAATTTATAAAAAATAATAATTATAATAATTTATTTTTATTTTTTATCTTATTTTAACCAAGTTAAAAATGTTTACAAGACATTACATTATAACATATCTACATTACATTACATTACAACATATATACCATAGTAGGTTGGAGAGTGCCTCTTGAAGCAATAGTTAAGGATATACATGAACAATGGTTTACCTTGAGTAAGCACATGTCACATCCAATGCTAAGGTAATTACTTTAATTAAATATTATCTTTTTTCTTTAGAAATAGAGTTTCTTAAGATATTGTATAAACATTATAGTTTTTGGAGTTTTTTTAACACTCTCATCCCACATCTACCCAAGTAACCGATTAACCGGGGTAAACATGTGACGAAGAGTTACAATAATCATATTCAACCTTCTAGGTGACCTTAAGGAAGTGGAATCGATAAAAACACATCACACAGTCCCTCCACATCAACAACAAGACTCCCAAAAGCCAGCCCAACCACTCAAGCATCTAGATCCTAGGCCCCATTGAGGTTTTAGGCCTTCAAACCCCTAGACACTCCCACAGTATAGGCATGGGTGCACCTGGGAGGCTTTGGATGCTCCAACAACATATACAAGCATGCGTCCAAGGACTTTTCCCCACACACCCGTGCTAACATCCCTAGGTTTTGAGCCACTTTTTCAGGCCTAGATCCTAGATCACCGCCCATAATTCAATGACAAGCTCATACATGAAATATAAAAGAAAAAAAATAGTGCAAAAGAAGATATTAGAACAAGGACTTGATTGGACCCCTACTAACCTTGACAGGAATTTCGTCAAACATGTCACAAATATGTAATATACAGGTTTAAATAATAGATCTAAACATAGAGGTCTCATACTTCTCATTGACTTGCTAAGAAGCATTGTTCCCTTACATCATTAGCTGCAATATCATCTACTAGGTCATAGCTACATTGTTTATTCATTTACAAATAAAAACATGAGGAGAGCCATATGTTAGTCATCAGTATTTTTCACTATCTTTGGATGACTATAGAATGGTTATAGTTTTCTGAAAACAATATTCCTTGAATATCTTAAGTTTCAAAAATCTCACTGCCTTCATTATCTTAATAAAACCTTTTTCCCTATCTATTAGTTTTCCATCTCAAAACCACCCTGTTACTCTTAAATTACTCATTATGGGCTCATACTTATCATTTTCATCCTTCTTTCCTACTTAAAGCCTCATTTCCCCTATTTTCCCCTGTCAATGAACTCCATCCTCCCTCTAAGATTTCTTGTTGCTAACACATTCCCATGCCCCCTTGAGCACAATAGAACTTCTGGAAATGCTCTTTTCACTTGAAGGTTTCTAAGTCATTCAAAATCAGGTCAAAAATCACTCCCATTAGGTCATTAGGGTTTTACATTTTCAAGGTCATCCTTGCGTGTTTTAGGCACTGCTTTTCCTTTGCTAGAATCCGGCTCAGATGTAATAGAATGTCAAGACATGGTTATTCAAGAAGGACCTAAAATTTCCAAAGAGGATTATCTTCTCAGTTCAGAACCTACAAGTGAGAAGAATGGACAAAGTTTGGTACTTCTGTAGAGGTGTTGGAAGATTTATCAGCAGAGAGTATTGATGATGTAGACTATCTACTCCTGAATGAAAGCAACTTACAACAAGAGAGAGGAAAAAATCGGTCTTGTAGATGACAAGGGTTATAAACTTGTTAGTCCATTTGAGTGCTAAAGTAGTGATTAATTGCAGGAAAATGACATGGAGGAAGCACAAAAGGCCAAACATGAAGAAAGTCTATCAGAAAATATTGATGGAATATGGAAAAGGGTAAGGTGAAATGGACAGAAATGAATGAACTTGAAAGGGCTATAGAGAACCTAGAAGACAACACTGATGATTGATGTAAAAGAACTGCAGACACTTATGGTTTTGAAAAAGGTGACCATAGAGGGTAGAAAAATATGAGTTGAAATTTATGGTGGAAACTAAAGAATATTTTGAAGATGATACTATGTGGTTAAATCCCAAAGTTGCCAAAGAGAACATGCCAAGCCTCAATGAGCAAAAGAAAATCCACCTCAATGACTTTAGCAACCTGCAAAGCAAAATGTGTCAAAGAATATCAGTGAGAAAAGGAAAAAGACTTTAAAACATTAGAAAGTGGGTTTTCAAAGTTAAATTAAATCCACAAGACTATAAAATCTCATTTCACACTTCAAGAGAATCATTGTTACCTTTCTAAATATTAATAGAATTCAACAAGAAAGATTTTGTGGGTTTTCTGAGCGAATTTGGGTTAAATTTCCTTGGGGCTATGCATTTTCATTGGCGATGCGCACCTGGAACATAATGTTGCGCCCTTGCTGAAGCATTGCATCCTTGCCAGAAGGACCCTGTGCTAATTTTCCTTAGCACTATGCGCTTAGAGACTAGCGCTGCACGCTTCGGTTGGCGCTGCACCCTCAGCCATTAGTGCTGCGTGCCTAGATAGAGGAGTTTTCCAAGGGTTGGGGCCACTCAAATCACATCAAATCTTCTCCAAATTCTTGCCAAGGTCCTCCAAGCACTCTTGAGTAGTAATTACATGACATGAACCTTGCTTTGAAGCTTTTTTATCACTCTTAATTGGATGGAAATGAAACCCTTAAGGAAACCCTAAGTTAGCTTGAGATCACTGTTTTATCCCTATTTCATCCTCCTTAGAGAAAATCAGTCATAAACATGGGTAATTAAATTTCTTGAGGGTTTTCATTCATCTAGTTTGTCACAACACCCATTCATTCACACTCATTCCCTTCATCTTTTCAAGCTGCCATTTCATTCCCTTCCCCTCATCTCATTTGACTTGTACCCTAGGGTTTTATAAAAGAAAGTCTAAATGTTTGAGGGTGTAAACAGTGGTGGTGAGGAAAAAATGCCAAGGAGACATCTCATCTCATTTCACTTGTACCCTAGGGTTTTATAAAACAGAGTCTAAATGTCTGAGGGTGAAGACAGTGGTCATGAGGCACAAATGCCAAGGAGACATGATCATAAGGGAGGGAAGATAAACATGTTTTAACCTATCACTACAAGAGAACTCATGGCCTCCCCTCTCACTGTTTCTTGCTTCAAACATGTGAGTTGCTTTGAGTTTTGTGAGAGAGTGCAACAAGTCCAAAATCACCCGGAGCTAACAAGATTTCTCATAATCAACCTACATGAAAAATAGGTCAATCTTGTCGGGGTTACATTTGAGATGTCCACCGATGCCATTGCAGCTGCTACAGAGATACCTAGTATGGGAGAGAAGTGGTTCAAACAAGCAAACCTAGATATGAGTTATTTTGAACCATACCTCAAACCTAGGTATAAATATCACCACAAGTCCATCTTCCCTTTTTCTCATATTCTTGATAGATATGTACCCATGATGAGGATAATAATGAAGTATTTCACTTGTGAGGGGAGGTTTTCCCGCCTCTACTCATACCATATCCGTCTTCTTATGCATTTCACTAGAGTTAGGATGATGCATATACCATATTATCTTTTCCATAGAATTGACAAAATGGCCTACCTTGTGCAAAAGAGAGATTATAATCAGCAAATGCAGAGCCTATTTCATCATTCACTCATCAAGATGGTGGTTATGCATCAGCTCCAATAGAAAAAAATTCCATGGGATATCTTCATTTCCAATGAGGTTTTTATCACTCCACCTATTCATCATGAGTAGGATATCCCTTCCTCATCTCATCCTCCCATTCCTACTTCTCCATCACATCCCACTGCTCATGCATCACCATCCACTCACATCCGTTCACCTCACGTTGATCCTCCCTCATCACCTTTTCACAATCCTTCACCATCATCTCTTGATACCAGAGCCTCAAGTAGTGAAAGAGATATTGGGACAGTTGTCACTAAAATGCATGATATTGAGCCTTTCCTTTGACCTATCAGAGAGGCCACAGGCATGTGTTTGCTTCACTTGAGGTGAAAGGGGCCATTCCTTTTTCATCAACAAAATAGGTTGATAAGGGCAAATAAAAGATTACAAAGCATATCATTGTTGAGAAGGAAGAAAAACATGAAATTGAGTAGGAGTTTCAGTTGATTGACCTTGAAGATGAGGATGAGGAGAGAATCACCAATATTTTTATCAAGAGCAATGATGCCAATAATAGTGAGCTTCAAGCTAATCTTGGTAGGGCAAAGAATGCGATTAAATTTTTTGAGCTAGAGAATCAACGATTGAAGACAAAGAAGACCATCAGTGAGGTCAGGGCAATCAGAGCTCAAAAAGAGGCTAAAAAGGCCAAGGATTTGCTAGATGAGACCTTAGGTAGTTTTGATGATAGTGAGGATGAGGAAGATCAGATTCCTAGATAGAGGCCAAAGACCATTGGGCTGAAGAGGGCTTTATCTCGGGAAAGGCAAAAAGAGGCAGAATTGGTAGAGCAGCTCACTCCAAGTGAGCTGCTTGCCATAGAAATTAGCAAGGATAGAGAATATTGGCCTGAGAGGGCTAATTTACATCTAGAGGGTCAACTAGGAAAGGCAAAGAGAGACATTGATCTACAAAGGAAGATGGAAAGACATTATGCCATGAGAAACAAGATTGCAAGGGCCAACTTCGAACGAGCCCATGCAAAGATCTGGACTTTGACCGAGGCAAAAGAGAAATAAAAGATTAATATTCTTGTTGAGGTGTCCTTGCAGGCCTCGAATCGTTTATCAGTAAACAAATTTCCAATTTTGGCACTTTGTGCACAATTTGAATTTTTGACAGTTTGTCATGCATAAAACTGGCCAAACACACAACGCCACTGGTGTTGTGCTCTTTTTTGGGCCATCCAAATGGAAAAAGAGAAACATCCTCATGTTCCTCATAGCAAGTACATCAACCTTAAAATTTTTTAGAAGATTTGGAGCAAAACGGGTCCCTCAAAAGGGCCAAAAACCACTAAAAAATCACCTTTCTGCCCTCTCTTTTTCACTGGCGCTGCCAATTTAGCAGTCTTGGGAGAAGTGATTTTTGACCAAGAAAATGGGAGCCATTATAGAAAGTGAAAGCCGATTTGGAAAATAGACTCAGAGAACTTTCCAATGAGCCATCATGGAGCTCATTTGGACACCAAGAAGGCCTCCAAAATTTAGCTGCAAAACATGTCATTTTCTCAATCTTGGCGCCGCGCGTTTGCATTGACGTTGCACCCATGTAGCTTGGAGTTGCACCCTTACTAGGAGTTATTGCAAAAGATATTTTGAAGATTCAAACATTTTTCAAAATTATCTCAGTAGTTATGTTATAAGTTATTATTGCAATGAATGAGTTTTAGATATTTTTCCTTGGGCCTTGCATGGTCTCAAAGGTCAAAATACATTAACTATGTAATAAATGACTTTTGAAACCCTAGCTAGGGTTCACCTCCTCATTTTTCAGATAAATACTGCATGTACGCTTCATAGTTGTTTTTGGTTGATTGTTGAGCTGAATATTACATAGATTTTGAGTTGTGAAGAAGTTGGCTTTGGAGCTTTGTAACTGTTTTGGACTGAATGTTAATGGAGCAAGCACATTCACGGGATTCATGAACTTTGTTAAATGGTGATTTTTTTCTTATCTTACACTTGTTTCCTTCTATTTTCATATTGTTCATCCTTTCTCTTGTAATAGAACATAAAATTTAGGTTAAGATATGTTGTTAGAGGCACCTTAGGTCTGTCTGCTTTTTGTAGTTCAAATGTTTTCCTCTACTAGGTCTAATTGGAGAATTTTTAATTTCTTTCTAATTCCACCTAGTTTGTTGTCTTGAAAATGATTTGATAAGAGTCAAAACAAAGAATTTTATGGTATGCCCTGTCCTTTGGTGTATCTTGAAACATTGTTTTTAAGGCCTTTCTTTGAAGTTCGCTTATTAGGGTTCAGGCTAAAGAATTTTATGGTTTGCCCTGTCCTTTGGTCTATCTTGAAAAGTCACTTTAAAGGTATTTAAGGTATAATTGAAGAATTTAGGAGTCCCCTGCTCTTTAGTCATCACTTATTTGTTATCTTAAATGTTTTCTTTCTCTGAAAGTGAATAGCTAGAGAATTTGGGAGTTCCCTGCTCTCTAGGGTTTGCTGGATTTTTGTCTCAAAGTTTACTTGATAAAGCTAGGCCAAATAATTTTATGGTGTGCCATGTCCTTTGGTTATTTCTTGAACATAGTGATCTCAAAGACTTTTTTTATTCAATTGTATGTTAAATTATTCTTAATTTCCCTTTAAACCTACTAAACTCACAATTTAATGTTCATGTCACACCCACATAAGCTATTAAGATCCATTTGGCTTTGTTAGCTTGCCCTATGAAACACCCTTGATTTATTGTTGTACTTTTCAAGCGTTTCAAAGAACCCATAGCCCAATGGTTTGAATTTCTCTTACTCTATATGTTATTCTTAACAAGCAACAAAACCAAACAAAACAAAACAAACAACCCTATCATTTTAACTAGCCTAAAATCAGCATCCTAAATCAAACAAGTTATACCTTTTCTACAAATATAGAGTGAGCCCTCTCTGAGTCCAAGAAGGCTAGGTCCTAGGACTCCAAAGTTGGTTTTATGTTACCCTTGTTATTTGGTCTTACCAATCTAAAAAATTACAGGGACCTAACATAATGGTGACTCCACTAGGGAACACTCATTAAAAATCTTAGTGTTATATAAAAAAATCAGAAATCCAAAAAATATCTCAAGATTGGTATCCAAATGTTGATGGTGGACAACAAAAAAATCCTCAAAATAGTTAACATCATCCACCTGGTGACTCCACTAGTATTCAGTAGGCCCGTTGACTCCAACAGTTCTCATAAACTCCTCTGGGAATGTATTAACCCGCCCCGATAGTAAAAGCCCAGTCACTTACTATGTGAATTCAGTATTTTTACAAATTGTTTTTTTTTTCAAATCTCTTATAAAATTTCAACCTATCTGTGTTTTGGGTCTGAAATCTGGCTTCACAAAGAATCAACACCAGATCTCACCCTGACCCAAACCCCCCTGCTATAGTTGATGACCCAGAAATAATCTTACGAAAAAATTCTAGGACTGAGGATTCAACTATTGTCAGACCAATTCACAAAGCAAGTTCCTTTCCTGGAAATCTTAAATCCTTGCAAAGTACCCAATTTGACTTACATCATAGAAGAAACCTATTCAGAACTAAGTCTCAAAGTTGGATAGACCAGAAAAACCTTGAGCCTACAAGCTTACAACAGAGTCCTATTAAAAAATCCTATCCTTTCACTCCTCTTGATCTTCAGCTTCTCCAGCACTTTGACTCCTTTCGTTCCATATCTGCTCAATATCAGCTAGCTGGTCCAAGTACATCTTCTAACCCCACTCATACATCCACTGTGCAAACCACTCTATTTCATCCTCCACCTCCACTCATAAACCCTCCTCTTATAAATCCTCCTTGGGTTCCATTACCTCCCATCATGGCAGCATGGTATGCCCCCCTGGTACTACCAAAACCTTTACTACCTATGCCACAGGACTATCAATCTAGAATCCCTATTTTTAATGGAACTGATCCTACAAATTCCCAACAACATGTGGACAAGATGAATGATGCTTTTGACTACCAAGAAATAGAGTATGAGACCATACAGATGAGAATGTTTGCCCAAAGTTTAGGGGGAGAAGCAGAGAAATGGTTCAAAAACTTAACTCTGAATAGCATTCATGATCTCCCTTCCCTATATCAAACATTCATAAACAGGTGGGAGACTAAGAAAAACCCTCTTCAAATATTATTAGAGTATGAGAACCTTAAAAGAAAGGTTGGGGAGAGTGTTCAAGACTACTGCACTAGGTTCAATAGTGTATATAATGCACTTACTCCCCATGTGAAACCCCCACAAGGCCTGGACCTAGTAAAATTTCCATATGGATTTGATCCAAAAATGGCTTACCAATTAAGAGAAAGAGATCCCCTTACCTTAGAAGACATGAAAAGGGGAGTAGTAAGTGTAGAATCCAATCTAATTGTTAAAAGGGCTAGAATGAGAACATAGAAGAGGGTTACATACAAAGAGAAACCTATGGCCTCCACATATGATGCTAAAATTTACAGTTTAGTTAGGACAATGGAAAGGATGATTGAGAGAATCAACTTAAATGAAAGAGCACCCTCTAGGGAAAACCAAACAAATCCTCAAAAAAAAAATTGAAACCAAAAATTCAGAAGAGATCTTCTAAAATAAGACAAATGGAAAATGACCAGCAAATCAGACCTCCTTTCCAAGAAAAATATGTAGATGAAGAGGAAAGAGAGACTGAGGAGTCGAAATAAAGCCATGTGAATCTAATAGGCTCTGATAGTGAGGACGTTGTTTTTCTCACAGAAGAAGAACAATGTCTGTTTTTCTCAAACCAAACTGAAAGAACATATGAGGATTCTGAAGAATACAAACTAGGGTTTGAAAATGCTATCATGGAGGTTCATAGGCAGTATGACCTCAGAAGAAGGAAAACCCAAGATATCCCTAAGAGGAACAATCTGGAAATTTCTAATAGGAAGACCCCTGAAAACAATCCTAAAAATACAACAAAAAATACCAACATAATGGCTAAGAATTTTGATCAAAGTAAAAACAAAATCAACCGACATGATGGTGACCAAAGCTGCCCTAGTACATCAAATAGTGGCCTTGAAAAAATTGCTTTAACTAAGATTCCAAATAAAATTCAGCAAGCTAAAGTTGCTGAAAAAACCATGTATGATAAAACTGATCTAACTCTGCTAAGAACACAAGCACCATTCAGTATTGAGAGTGAAATTTCCAAGATCAAAATAGCTATACCCCTTACTGAATTAGTGACACAAGATATATATAAATCTCAAGTTTTGAAGGCTTTAAACATAGGAAATAATGCTAATACTCTAAATCTGACTGATGACAAACCATAATTGTTGTTTGGACCAGAGGTAGAGGGAACGTTTCAAGAGGGACCTGTGCCTCCATTCTATGTCAGTTTGAACATCCATGACAACATCCTACACAACGCCATGCTAGATTCTAGTGCTTCACATAACCTCATGCCAAAGGTAGTGATGGAAAGACTAGGCCTTGAAATAACCAGACCTTACAAAGGCTTGTACTCTTTTCATTCAAGTAGAGTTAAATGTCTGGGCTTAATCAAAGACCTATGTGTTAATCTGGCACAAATACCAACCAAGAGCCTTGTCATGGATATTGTAGTGGCTGACATTGCCCCAAAATATGGCATGCTCTTATCTAGATCATGGGGAGCCAAACTCCAAGGAACCCTCCAAATGGACATGACCTATGCTACCATTCTAGTCTTTAACCAAAAAATAAGATTGTACAGAGAATCTCACATAAAATACATGGTAAGCAGCCAAGATAAGACAAATAACACCCCTCTCTATTCTACCCATTCAGACCTTGATTCGTTTATTTTGTACAATGAAGATGACATTAATGAACAAGTAGCTGAAAAAGAGGAAGAGCAAGACCTATCAGAATAGTCAAACCAAACACAATATGAAGAACATAATAGCCAAAACCCTAGCAACCATGAACAACAACATAATGGCGAATCTAAACTTGAAACTCTTTGGAACATGAGCTTTGATGGCTCTTGTGGAAAAGATGGTCCAGGAGCAGGTGTTTGGATACACAACACTGATGAAGGCCGCTCTTATAAGCTGGATTTTCAATGTACAAACAATATTGCAGAATATGAAGCTCTTCTTCTAGGTTTACACTTACTAAAAAATATAGGAGCTAAGAAGATTTCCATTTAGGGATATTCTGAGCTAATTATTAGGAAAATTAAAGGAGAATATTCAACCAAAAATCCCAGGCTAAGAGAATATAGAAATTCTGCCTTAGACCTCCTAAATACATTTGAAAAATATGAACTTACCTTTGTCCCAAGAACTTAAAACAGCCTTGCAAATGAACTAGCATTTGATGCTAGCACTTGCCAACTGCCTCATGCCAATGAAAAATACACGGTAAAGGTCAAAAGCAGACTTCATATTGAGGACTTCCTACAATCCAAAAATGAATTTGAAATTCCAAAACCAAACTCATATCATGAAGAGAATTGCTCTGCTGAGGAACACACATACAAAACAAAGCCACCTTATGTTGCTGATATAAATCTGCTAGAACACCCTCATGAGGCAGAATTGTGTGGAGATTCAAACAAAAAGGACCTTGAGGTATTGCAATGCAAAGACAATATATTGCGAAGAGGACTTTCCCCTTTAGAAGAACTGTTTGATTTCAATGATGTTGTTAGGAAGCCTAAAATAGAATCCACTGAAACATATGTAGAAGAATGCAACATCGGTAGTGAAGAAGAACCTAAAATGATAAAGCTTTCCAAAACACTGCCAGCTATTATCAAACAGAAATACATTGAGCTATTCAAAGAATTTAAGGATGTGTTTGCATGGGGATATGAGGACTTGAAGTCCTATGATACAAGCATCATTCAGCATAAGATCCCTCTCAAGGAAAACCAGAAACCATTTAAGCAGAAGTTGTGCAGAATAAACCTTGTCCTAATGCATTTGGTTGAGAAAGAAATAAAAAAGATGTATGATGCTGGAATAATAGTCCCACTCAAGTACTCAGAATGGGTCTCAAATCTTGTATTAGTGAGGAAGAAAACAAGGAAAATTAGGCTATGCATAGACTTCAGAAATTTAAACAAAGCTTCCCTGAAAGACAACTACCCTTTACCTAAGATGTATCATATACTGCAAAGGGTAGTAGGCTCCAAAATAATATCTTTTCTTGATGGTTTTTCAGGGTATAATCAGGTGCTAGTACATCCAGATGATCAACACAAAATGACCTTCACTACACCTTGGGGCACCTTCATGTATGCCAAAATGCCTTTTGGGTTAATGAATGTCGGGGCCACTTTTCAAAGAGCCATGGACATCACTTTTTCTGAAGAAATAGGTTACTTCATTGTGATATACCTTGATGACATCATTGTTTACTTAAAAACCAATGAAGAACACCTAGATCACTTAAGAAAGATATTTTAAAAATGTAGAAAGTATGGTCTATCTTTAATCCTAAGAAAACTTTGTTTGGTCTTCAAGAAGGAAACTTTTTAGGCAATATCATATCTAAAGAAGGGATTAATATAGACCCAAAGATGATTGAGGGAATATTGTAGATCAAACACCCTAGAAACCTCAAAGAGTTTCAATCTTTCATTGGAAAGATCAAATTCCTTAGAAGGTTCATACCAAACCTTGCAGAACTCCTAAGAAACATTACAAACATGTTGAAAAGAGATATAGGAGTCAAATGGACCATAGAAGCAAAGCAATCCTTTGAACTGGTAAAACAAGGACTTACCCAAACACTAGTTCTAATCAACCCTGACTTTACCAAGGAATTTTTCATCTTTTCATTTGCATCTTAACACATAATTGTTGTAGTATTACTACAAAATAACATAAGGGGACAAGAAAAACCCATAGATTTATTCATAAAGGCACTAAGAGATGCACCTATGAAATATAACATTATGGAAAAACAAGCTTTTGCCTTAATCAAAGCATTAAAGGATTTCAAAGTTTACATCTTGCATTCACATGTCATTGCTTTTGTTCCTCATGCAGTTGTTAAGGACATACTAAATCAGGATCCTGATGGTAAAAGCGGTAAGTGGATTGTTGTCATCTTAGAGTATGATCTAGAAATAAATCCCACCAAGCTAATCAAAGGGAAAGGACTAGCCAAACTGATGGCTAAAGCAAAATTTCAAGCACTGGACATAAACATGATACATTCCTTTGATGAACAAGAGGAGTTGGCGACTCCACATATTGAAGAAGCATTTCTGAACTCACTCTGGTATGCTGATATATTACATGTTCTTTTTAATATAAATTATCCTCCTAGTTTGTCCAAAACAAAGGCCAGATTATTGAAACTAAAAGCTGTAAATTTTTTCATTCTAGATAAAGCTTTATATTGGAAAAAAATTACTAGTATCCTCCTTAAATGTTTACTTGAAGAAGATGCAGATAAAATCATGCATGAGTTCCATGAAGGAGAATGTGGAGGTCATCTCTATTGGAAAACCACTGCCAACAAAATCCTTAGAGCTGGTTTCTATTGGCCCACTCTTTTCCCTGATATCCACAAGCTAGTAGTGACTTGCCATAAATGCCAAATCTTTGAGGGAAAGAGAAAACTATTGCCTTTTCCTTTACAACCTATCAGTTTTGAAGCTCCTTTTCAACAATGGGGTTTAGATTTCATTGGAGAAATCTACCCTGCCTCCTCTGCCCAACACAAATGGATCCTCACTGCAACTGACTATTTCACCAAATGGATAGAAGCCATCCCTTCAAGGACTGACAATGACTCAGTAATCATCAAATTCCTTGAAACCAATATTCTATCCAGATTGGGTTGTCCAAGAAAAATCATCACAGATAATGTTGCTACATTTAAGTCCAAGAGAATGGTGGAATGTTGCCACAAGTATCACATTACATTAGGGAATTCTACAACTTATTACCCTCAAGGTAATGGGTTGGTTGATTCCTCTTACAAAATTTTGGTAAATATCATCAAGAAATTGTTGGAAGAGAACAAAAAGTCATGGCATAGCAAATTAGTGCATGCACTATGGGCAGACATATTAACAAACAAAAAATAAATTAACATGTCTCCCTATCAACTAGTGTATGGCATGGATGCTATTTTTCCAACATCCGTGGGATTCCCAGTGATGAAGCTTATTCAAGAGGTACAATCAGAGGAGAATGATATATAAAGGAGCCTGAACCAAACCAATCAATTGCAACAATCAAGGGAATAAGTATACAATAGAACACAAGTAGTACAAGAGAATATTAAGAAAATCTTTGATAAGAGGAATAAAGCCAATGTTTCTAGATTGGAGACAAAGTGCTAAAGTGGGATTCAAGAAGAGAGGACAAAGGCAAACCTGAAAAAATTTGAAATTTTTTGGAAAGGTCCATACATCATCCATTCGGCAAGAGGTAACAATGCATTCTTTCTACAAGAAATGAATGGGGCATAATTATATGGAGGTCCTGTCAATAGCAGGATGCTCAAGAATTATTTTTGTTGAAGTTCTTAGTTTAAAGCTTTATTCATTGTAAATAACACTGCTTGAATAAAAGATCAAAAAAATGAAACACAAAAACAAAGAAAAGAAGAAAAGAGGGCAGATAAAAGAAAAGGTAAAGCCCCATACCAAAAAATAATGTTTCTAAAAGTGTGCAAGTCCAAATGCCACTACTTTGAGAAAGGAAAGTCTTGTTCATTCATACAGCCTAATCATGATTGAACAAGTTTTAAATTTCTACTGATAGGTTAATGAAGGAATATTTTCCAAACCATTTAAACTTGGCTTATCAGTAGACTAGGTTAGGAAAAGATATTTGGTTCTCAAAGCTCAAATCTGAACCAAAGAGAAAAGAGAGGGATGAGTGACAAGTTCCATATTATAGCCCTCAGTTTTGTTTACTTTGTGCAAAAATAAATTTTGTGTGAAAACTATCCAAAATGCCACATCTCATGACAAATCAAACTGCTTAACCTTGATTTGGTCATGTTTTAAATTTTATGTTGATAGATTAGAGAATGAAAATCTATCAAAATGTTTAATAATAACAGATAAGTAGATTAGGTAGAGAATAAAAGGGCTCATCAGTCTAATCTAAGCCTTTGCATGATATAAGGGTAGAAGTAAATAGTTTGTGCTTTCAAAAGAAAAAATGATGTCCAGGGTTTGCTGGTCTAAATGCACCCAAATGAAGAAAAATGTTAGGAAAAGTATGATGGGTAGGTATATTTTATGTTGAAACAATAATGTTTTTTCAAATGTTAAAAGATCACATCTTCCAAAACCAACAACAAGATCAACATTGAAAAATGAAGGAAATCAACAAGTATGTGAGGCATTTCATCTGCAAAATTAGAGATCTGAGGTTCTTGACACCTCCTGAAGGAGCTGCCCTCCCCAAGTGGAGCCATTGTTAGTCATCATTATTTTTCACTATCTTTGGATGACTATAGAATGGTTATAGTTTTCTGAAAACAATAATCCTTGAATGTCTTAAGTTTCAGAAATCTCACTGCCTTCATTATCTTAATAAAAACTTTTTCCCTATCTATCAGTTTTCCATATTAAAACCACCCTGTTGCTCTTAAAAGACTCATTATGGGCTCATACTTATAATTTTCATCCTTCTTTCCTACCTAAAGCCTCATTTCCCCCATTTTCCCCTGTCAATGAACTCCATCCTCCTTCTAAGATTTCTTGTTGTTAACACATTCCCATGTCCCCTTGAGCACAATAGCACTTCTAGAAATGCTCTTTTCACTTGAAGGTTTCTAAGTCAAATTTAATTCAAAATTAGGTCAAAAATCACTCCCATTAGGTCATTAGGGTTTTAAATTTTCAAGGTCATCCTTGGGTGTTTCAAGCACTACTTTTCCTTTGCTATAATCTGGCTCAGATATAATAGAATGTCAAGACATGGTTATTCAAGAAGGACCTAAAATTTCCAAAGAGGATTATCTTCTCAGTTCAGAACGTACAAGTGAGAAGACTGGACAAAGTTTGGCACTTCTATAGAGGTGTTCGAAGATTTACCAACAGAAAGTACTGATGATGTAGAATGTCTACTCCTGAATGAAAAAATCTTAAAGCAAGAGAAAGAGGAAAAAATTGGTGTTGTAGATGACAAGGGTTATAAACTTGTTAGTCCATTTGAGTGTCAAAGTAGTGATTACTTGCAGGAAAATGACACGGAGGAAGCACACAAGGCCAAACATGAAGAAAGTCTATCAGAAAATATTGATGGAATATGGAAAAGGGTAAGGTGAACTGGACAGAAATGAATGAACTTGAAAGGGCTATAGAGAACTTAGAAGACAACACTGATGATTGTTGTAAAAGAACTGCAGACACTTAGGGTTTTGAAAAAGGTGGCCAGAGAGGGTAGAAAAAGATGAGTTGAACTTAATGGTGGAAACTAAAGAAGATTTTTAAGATGCTACTATGTGGTTAAATCCCAAAGTTGCCAAAAAGAACATGATAAGCCTCAATGAGAAAAATAAAAGCCACCTCAATGACTTTAGTAACCTGCAAAGCAAAAAGTGTCAAAGAATATCATTGAGAAAAGGAAAAAGACTTTAAAACATTAGAAAGTGGCTTTTCAAAGTTAAATTAAATCCACAAGCCTATAAAATCCCATTTCACACTTCAAGAGAATCATTGTTACCTTTCAAAAGATCAAGAGCATTCTGCGAGGAAGGGTATGTGGGTTTTCTGAGCGAATTTGGGTTAAATTTCCTTGGCGTTGCGCGTTTTCCTTAGTGCTACGTGCCTGGGAGTTGGCATTGCGCCCTTACCCGATTTCCTCAATGAATTTTCTAAAGGAGTTGCATGCTTGAAATGCAGCAATGTGCCCTTGCCGAAGTGCTACACCCTTGCTAGAAGGACCCTGTGCTAATTTTGCTTGGTGCTGCACGCTCATAGACTAGCGCTGCGTGCTTGGGTTAGTGCTGCGCCCTCAGCCATTGGCGCTGCGCACCTAGACATAGGAGTTTGCCAAGGGTTGGGGCCACTCAAATCACATCAAATGTTCTCGCCAAGTTCATCCAAGCACTCTTGAGTGGTAAGTACATGACATGAACCTTTCTTTGAAGCTTTTTGATCACTCTTAATTGGATGGAAATGAAACCCTAAAGGAAACCCTACGTTAGCTAGAGATCACTGTTTTATCCTTATTTCATCCTCCTAAGAGAAAATTAGTCATAAACAGGGGTAATTATATTTCTTGAGGGTTTTCATTCATCTAGTTTGTCACAACACCCATTAATTCACACTCATTCCCTTCATATTTTCAAGCTACCATTTCATTCCCTTTTCCTCATCTCATTTAATTTGTACCATAGGGTTTTATAAAATAGAGTCTAAATGTCTGAGGATGAAGATAGTGGTGGTGAGGCACAAATTCTAAGGAGACATGATTATAAGGGAGGGAATAAACAGGTTTTAACCTATCACTACAAGAGAACTTATGGCCTCCCCTCTCACTGTTTCTTACTTCAAACATGTGGGTTTCTTTGAGTTTTGTGAGAGAGTGCAGCAAGTCCAAAATTAGTCAGAGTTAACAAGATTGTTCATCATCAATCTACATGAAAAATAGGTCAATATTGCTTGGGTTACATTTGATATGTCCACCGATGCCATTGCAACTGCTACAGGGATACCTAGTATGGGAGAGAAGTGGTTCAAACAAGAAAACCTGGACATGAGTTATTTTGAACCATACCTCAAAACTAGGTATAAATATCACCACAAGTCCAACTTCCCTTTTTCTCATATTCTTGATATATATGCACCCATGATGAGGATAATAATGATGTATTTCACTTGTGAGGGAAGGTTTTCCCGCCCCTACTCATACCATATTCGTCTTCTTATGCATTTCACTAGAGTTAGGATGCTGCATATACCATATTATCTTTTTCGTAGCATTGAAAAAATGGCCTACATTGTGAAAAAGAGAGATTATAATCATAAAATGAAGAGCCTATTTCATCATTCACTCATCAAGATGGTGGATATGCATCAGCTCCAACAGAAAAACATTCCATGGGATACCTTCATTTCCAATGAGGTTTTTATCACTCCACCTATTCATCATGAGCAGGATATCCCTTCCTCATCTCATCCTCCCTTTCCTACTTCTCGATCACATCCCACTACTCATGCATCACCATCCACTCACATCCATTCACCTCATTTTGATCCTCCCACATCACCTTTTCATAATCCTTCACCATCATCTTTTGATACCAGAGCCTCAAGTAATGAAAGAGATATTGGGACAGCTGGCACTAAAATGCATGATATTGAGCCTTTTCCATTGACTTATCAGAGAGGCCACAGGCATGTGTTTGCTTCACTTGGGGTGAAAGGGGCCATGCCTTCTTCATCAGCAAAACAGGTTGATAAGGGAAAGGAAAAGGCTACAGAGAATATCATTGTTGAGGAGGAAGACAAACATGAAACTGAGCAGGAGTTTTAGTTGATTGAACTTGAAGATGAGGATGAGGAGAGAATCACCAATATGTTGATCAAGAGCAAGGATGCCAAGATTAGTGAGCTTGAAGCTAATCTTGGTAGGGCAAAGAATGTGATTAATTTTTTTGAGCTAGAGAATCAACAGTTGAAGAAAAAGCACACCATCAGTGAGGTCAGGGAAATAAGAGCTCAAAAAGAGGCCGGAAAGGCCAAGGCTTTTCTAGATGAGACCTTAGGTAGTTTTAATGACATTTAGGATGAGGAAGATCAGACTCCTAGACAGAGGCTAAAGACCATTGGGTTAAAGAGGGCTTTAGCCCGAGAAAGGCAAAAAGAGGTAGAATTGGTAGAGCAACTCACTCAAAGTGAGTTGCTTGTCATAGAAATTAGCAAGGATAGAGAATCTTGGCTTGAGAGTGCTAATTTAGATCTGGAGGGTCAACTAAAGAAGGCAAAGAGAGGCACTAACCTTCATAGGAAGATGGCAAGACATTATGCCATGAGAAACAGGATTGTAAGGGTAAGCTCAAATGCGCCCATTCAAAGATCCAGACTTTGACCAAGGAAAAAGAGAAAGAAAAGCTTAATATTTTTACTAAGGTGTCCTTGTAGGCATTTAACTCTTGATTAGCAAACAAATTTCCAATTTTGGCACTTTGTGCACATTTTGAATTTTTGACAATTTGGAATGCAGAAAACTAGCCAAACGTGTAGCGCCACTTGCGCTGCGCTCTTTTTGGGCCATCCAAATTGAAAAAGGTCAACGTCCTCATGTTCTTAATGGTAATTACATCAACCTTAGAAATTTTCAGAAGATTTGGAGCGAAAAAGGGCCAAAAACCACCAAAAATCACTTTTCTGCCATGTTTTTGGCACTAGCGCTGCGTGTTTAGCAGCCTTGGGAGAAGTGATTTTTGAAAAATTAAATGGGAACCATTCTAAAAAGTGAAAGAATATTTGGAAAATATACTCTGAGACCTTTCCAATGAACCATCATGGAGCTCATTTTGACACTGGGAAGGCCTCCAAAAGTTAGCTGCAAAACATGTCCTTTTCTCAGTCTTGGCGCTGCGTGTTTGCACTGGCGCTGCGCCCCTATACCTTGGAGCTGTGCCCTTACCAGGAATTATTGAAAAAGATATTTTGAAGCCTTAAATTCAAGCATTTTTCAAAATTAGCTCAGTAGTTATGTTAGAATTTGTTATTGCAATGAATGAGTTTTAGATATTTTTCGTTGGGCCTTGCATGGTCTCAAAGGTCAAAATACATTAACTATGTAATAAATGACATTTGAAACCATAGCTAGGGTTCACATCCTCATTTTGCAGATAAATTATACATGTATGCTTCATAGTTGTTGTTGGTTGATTGTTGAGCTGAATATTACATATATTTTTAGTTATGAAGAAGTTGGCTTTAGAGCTTTGCAACTGTTTTGGATTGAATTTTAATGGAGCAAGCACAGTCACAGGATGCATGAACTTTCTTAAATGGTGAAGTTGTTATTATCTTACACTTGTTTCCTTATGTTTTCAAATTTTTCATCCTTTCTCTTGTAATAGAACATAAAATTTAGGTTAAGATATGTTTTTAGAGGCACGTTAGGTCTGTTTGCTTTCTGTTACTCAAATGTTTTCCTCTACTAGGTCTGATTGGAGAATTCTTAATTTCTTTTTGATTCCACCTAGTTTTTTGTTTTGAAAATTATTTAATAACAGTCAAAACAAAGAAGTTTATGGTATGCCCTGTCCTTTGGTGTAGCTTGAAACATTGTTTTTAAGGCATTTCTTTGAAGTTCGCTTATTAGGGTTTAGGCTAAATAATTTTATGGTTTTCCCTGTCCTTTGGTCTATCTTGAAAAGTCACTTTAAAGGTATTTAAGGTCTGATTGAAGAATTTAGGAGTTCCGTGCTCTTTAATCATAACTTATTTGTTATATTAAATGTTTTCTTTCTCTGAAAGTGAATAACTAGAGAATTTAGGAGTTCCCTGCTCTTTAGGGTTTGCTGGACTGTTGTCTCAAAGTTTACTAGATAAAGCTAGGCCAAAGAAGTTTATGGTGTGCCCTGTCCTTTGGTTCTTTCTTAAACATAGTGACCTCAAAGACTCTTCTTGTTCAAGTATATGTTAAAGGATTCTTAATTTCTCTTTAAACCTACTAAAATCACAATTTAATGTTCATTTCACACCCACATAAGCTATTAAGATCCGTTTGGCTTTGTTAACTTGCCCTATGAAACACCCTTGATTTATTGTTGTAATTTTCAAGGCTTTCACAGACCCCATATCCCAATGGTTTGAATTTTTCTTACTCTATCTGTTCTTCTTAACAAGCAACCCAATGAAAAAATAAAAAAAAACCAACCCTATCATTTTAACTAGCCTAAAATCAACATCCTAAATCAAACAAGTTATATCTTTTATACAAATATAGAGAGAGCCCTCTTTGAGTCCAGGAAGGCTAGGTCCTAGGACTCCAAAGTTGTTTTGATGTTACCCTTGTTTATTTGGTCTTACCAATATGAAAAATTACAGGGACGTAACACCATACATCACCACTATCAGAATAGATGCTCATAACTAGAAAATTAACAATATAAATAGCAAGAATACATCAGCCATAGGATCCACATATAAACCCATACATTTTCACATCAAATTCCAAGGAAATGAACTTCTCATTAATGAAGGTAAAAACCAACCAGGGATGGGACTACCATGTTCCACCCAACCATAGATTAACTAAGCTAAATATATCTTCAATCAATCACCCCCGTGCCATATTCCAAGCATGAATGTGGGACTCATAACCAACCAAAAGAACCAAACAAGCATGGATGCTACTAGATTTCTCCACCTTCCCCATGAGGAATTTTACTGCCTCATAGTCTCTCAAGATTTATCGTAATCCACAGTCTGATCTAGGGATAACTAGGCCCTACACCAAGACTAACTCTCTAGGCTTTACTATACATCCCATCCCAGTACTACTAGACCCAACGAAAAGAAATCCACCTCTTGGTTTTACTGTATATCCCTCCATTCACCAGCAAGGATTCCTAGGCCCACTGAGGCACACAATCATGGATTTCTCGTAACCTACAGTCTAGTTCAGGGTTCACTAAGCCAGTGGATTTACTGTAATATACAATCTGGTTTAGGGATCACTAGGCCATGTGTTTTTTTCTTTCATAGATCCACCTCACTCAACTTCAAATCCATCTAGAAATCCAGCTCAACCAAAACATGAGAACCCATCACATCAAAGCTATCTGGAAATGGTGAGGCTAATCTGAAAATACTGTCACACCTAAAAAAAAACCATGCCATGATAGAAAAGAACCACATGCAATACAATGCATGTCAAATCTAGCAAGGAAATCACACATGCAAATCAATACCTAAAAAGGATCTTGATATAACTGCTTGATCATTCTCTTCCTTTCTTTCTCCTTCCTTCCTCTTGCCTTCTTTTCCTTTCTTGATCCAATGCTAGAGTGTTCCAAGAAAAAAATGTCTCCAAGAGTGAGAGAGAGATAATAATTAGAGAGCTCCAAAACTTAAATTACAAAAGGTACCAAATGATCCTCATAAGCCTCCTTTGCACTATATTTCTGAGGCCTACCACCCTGATTCTATGGACAATCTCTCCTAAGGTGTTACTCACAACATGTCCAACACTACAACCATCTAGTACCATTACCTTTATGTTGTTGCCATGATTCATGTCCCTGCCTAGCTACATTAAATGTCTTTTGTGGTGCCACATTTTCTTTCTCCTCTACATTCCGAGGCCTTGCTCTTTTCGGCTGCCATTTAGATTTACCTTTGTATTTCCATTTCCATCCTTGTTGAGAGTCATTCTTATGTTTTGACTGTTCATAGAAATGATTCAAATTCCTAATGACTTCCTCAAGTGATCGAGGCTCATCATACTCAATATGATCTCTAAATGCTAATGGAAAACCACTGACAAATCGCTAAACTTTAGCCTTCTCATCTTTAATATACAGTACATACCTCAATAGCTCCAGAAATTTAGTCATGTCCTTTTCATCTGTCATTGATCCCATCTTTATCTCATAAAATTCTTTTGCCTTACTGTCATAGTACCTTTCTGACAAGTAATTCTTCCTGGAAAGCCTCTTGAACTCATGCCAACTCAAGTCCTCTGTCCTGATGTCTCTGACCCGCTTCACATCTTCCCACCAAATATATGCTTTATCTTTCATGATAAAGATAGAATTATGGCCTTCATATTATCTGTGTACTAATTCTGCTCAAATAAGTTTTTCATCTCAAGTATCCAAGCCTCTGCATCTTTTGGTTTCTTCAAGTCTCCATCAAAAGTAGGTGGTTTTTCTTTCTTAAATTCATCTGGAAAGTATCCCCTGTCACTCATCATGTAAGGATGATAATGATGAAGATCATGATGTATATCTAAACCAAAACTAGAATAATACCTGTATTCATCACCCCTCCTATATGGAGTATCCAAAAACCTACCATCTCTCACTGTGTCATCTCTATTCGACATGTGTCTACAAGGATACCTACTTCCATATTCCCCATTAGTTCAGTCCTCTTGTCCATGGTTAATATGAAGTGGCCCTTGACGCTGCAATTCCAACAAGCTCTAAAGAAGTATTGCATTAACCTCTACTTTTTTCTCTTGTTCCTGTATGATCCTATCATTATATGCCTTACAACTCCTTGTTTATTCCTTCAAGATTCTTATTGTGTCTTCCAAATCAGAAGAGTGTCCACCACGCTGCTCATCTAATTCATAGGGAGATTCTTTGTAGTCTAACATCTTGCTATTCATATTGATCTTTTTCCTATAAGGCATAATATGTCAGCTAAACCAAATCATAATAAACCAATGTACCTTAGTATAATTAAGGGAGGATACCTCATATGTAAGATAATCCAAATCAATGTAATACATGTACAAACATAATAATGACAACATATAGACCCATAACATATAAGTGTACCGACATATAAAAATCATTCTAGCTAGAGTCCAACCATCATTGCATGACCATATCACTACACATATTATGACCTCATGCATGACAACATCAACCATACCAATGTACCTGGGACAATACACAATCATAAACCTAGAAAATACACGAGCGTAAACAACCTAGACAATACACGAGCATAAACACGGATAATACACACACATAAACACATGTAACCAAGCATACAAGGACGATACATGTAAGCAATTGACATGTATAAAAAACACGTAGCAAGTCATACACTCATGATGACATAGTGTGCAAAAAAACCATCACCCTACACCTGGTGACATCACTGCAACCATGACCAAAATTTTGTGGATGAAAAAAGAACATACACCACAAGTATGAGAAACACATATGCAACCAAAAAAAATGCATGACCAACACACCGCCCATCCAGTATAGGAGGTGGACCATGCTCTAATACCAATTTGTAACACCCTCATCCCACATATACCCATGTAACTGCCCAACTGGGGTAAACATGTGACGAAGAGTTACTATGATCAGATTCATCCTCCTAGGTGAGCTTAAGGAAGTGGAGTCGACGGAAACACATAACACATGCCCTCTAGATTAGAAAAATGAATCCCAGAAGCCAACTTAACCACTCAGACATCCAGACCTTGGGTCCCACTAAGGTATTAGGCCTTCAAACTCCTAAATTCTCCCACAATATAAGAATGGGTGCGTCTAAGAGGATTTGGATGCTCCCACGACATATGCAAGCATGCGTCTAGTGAAGTTTCCCCACAAACCTGTGCTAACATCCCTAGGTTTTGAGCCACTTTTTCAGGCCCATAGCCTAGGCCACTGCCCAAAATTCAATGACAAGATCAAACATGAAATATAACAGTGAAACAATGGTGCAAAAGAAAATACTGGAACAAGGAATATACTGGATCCCTACTAGCCATGACAAGCATTTCAACAAACATGTCACAAATATGTAATCTATAGGTTTAAATAATAGATATGAACATAGAGGTCTCATACTTATCTGAGAATCTCTAAGAAGAATTGTTCCCTTACATCATTAACTGCAGTATCATCTATTAGGTCGAATATACATTGTCTATTCATTTACAAATAAAAACATGAGGAGAGCCATACATCATAATTGTCATAATACATGCTCATAACCAACAAAATAACAACAGAAATATCAGGAAAAAATCAACCATAGGATCCACATATAAACCAGTAATTTACACATCAAATTCCAAGGAAATGAACTTCTCATTAATGAAGGTAAAAACCAACTGGGGATGGGACTACCATGTTCCACTCGGCCATATATTGGTTGATCCAAATCACTCTTCATCCAATCACCCCTGTGCCATATTCAAAGCATGAATGTGGGATCAATAACCATCCAAAAGAACCAAAAAAGCATGGATGCTACCAGAGTTATCCACCTACACCATGAGGAATGTTATTGCCTCCTACTCTCTCAGGATTTATCATAATCCATAATACGATCTAGGGATCACTAAGGCCCACACCAAGACCCACTCTCTAGGTTTTACCATACATTCCATCCCGAGACTACAAGGCCCAATGGAGAGAAATCCACCTCTTGGATTTACTATATATCCTACCATTTACCGGAAAGGATTCCTAGGCCCACCGAGGCACAAAATCATGGCTTTACCATAACCCACAGTCTGGTTCAGGGGTCACTAGGCTAGTCACTCTACCATAAACCACATTTAGGTTTAGGGATCACTAGGCCATGTGTTTTTTTATTTCAGAGATCCACCTCACTCAGATTCAAATACATCTGACTATAATATCCCAAAATGGAATAATGCATTGATACATAAACATAATATTTGAAACACAGAAAATGTACATAAAGATTATGATCAACACAGATATAGATAGAATATATGAGCCATTTCATTATACATCAAAAACAAATGAAAGTACACAGTGCTCCAAAAGGAATGTACTCAAGCCACAAGATGGCTGAAATACACTAAAGAAACCAAGCACTAGAAATGTTGTGCTGCTACTGCTGCTGTTGCTGCTGGAAACTGCTGCTACTGACGAGAAGAACAATGTGTTAAAGGCTTATAGAGTGGTAAAAATGATATTCCCTTTTAACCACAGATTCTACTTAGAAAACCCTGAATAACCCAGAAATGGTTTGGCCAGATTTTAACTTTGGATTTTTGGTCCTTTTTGGGTTGCACTCTGCACCCCTGCTAGCATAAACTGTGATGTCAAGGATGGAGGCTCTCTAGCCTATTGAAGAAGATGGCTCTGAAGCTCAAGGCTAATGGAAATAATGCATGCAATGTGAAGGAATGGTCCTCCACTAGATTACTAGCTGAAATGCTAGCAACTTCCCTTCTCCCTTGGATCTTCAGGACTGGACTGCATAATTCTTGTTGGAAGTGCTGCTGCTGGGAGATGAATAATAGTTGGCCTAATGCATGATATAGATCTGAAGCACTGGAAGGCTGATCTTGAAGCTCAAGGCGATAAGATGAATCCTACACTAGTTCTCCAGCTGAAATACTGAAGACAACCTCCTCCTCTCAAACTAATCTTAAAAAATGTGCTATTTCTGAATATGGATGTTCTGCAGAAAGTAGGAACAATATGGAACCAATTCCCGATGATGAATGAAGGACAATACTCTTTCAAGAGCTACTCAATGAAAGAGGTGGGATTCTCGACTAGGAACACCAGTGCTAAACATCACTTGCAATCTTAGCTAAAAAAACAAAGAAAGCATGGAATGTCAAATGACAAATCCATATCTAAATAGATCACAAAATCAATAATCCAAAGAATATCTTCTATGTTTCCTTCATCTCCTTTATATAGTTTATGAGCCTTCCCAATCCTTGGCCCACCTCATAACTGCATTGTACATGTGGACATAGGTCTCCATGTTGACTGTGTTGTCTCTACATGATCTTCATCATGTGTGAATGTAATGATCACCCTCTCCATCATCTGTGCATTCAATGCACTACTTCCTCCATCATGTGCACATTAGATGCACCCTCCTCCACTAACTTATCATAATTGCTTTATGATCTTACTTTGAATGCATTATGATTTTAGTTGACCTTTTCAATATCCTCATGATTTTACATTTAAGATCCATGATCTTATTTGACTGTTTCATCCTCCATGATCTATTTCATAAATGAGACATGATCTCCATTAAATGAGCTACTCCACTACTCCATGATTTTAGATCTAAATCTAGAATATCCACATACACACATCAAAAGTGGATTTTATTTATCTTTGAGGATTATGGGTCCCTCCACCCTTTTATTTACTTAATTAATTAAGTTTATTAAGAACTCTAATATTCCAATTATCTTGTGGAAAAATTGGGAATATTACAGTCCTCCCCGGAAAAATGTTGCTTGTCCTCAAGCAACTACAAAAGTGGATGTGATAGCAAACATCCTCCTTCCAAATGACATCCTCATATGGAAGGTCTTCCCATCTGTCACAATGTGTCATGCATGTCCAGATCCAAAGCTGCCTTTCTAGAATGTCTAGAATGGCATCCAACGGGAAAATTAGATACCCATCATTAGCAATGAACCTCCAAGTGGAAACCATATGATGACCAAATATCTTCTCTACACATGAGATACATAAAATGAAGTGGTTCATTCCCAAAGTGGAAAGTCCCAACTCATGTACTACCTCTCCAACCCATGATACATAGAGTAGATCGCATTTATCAATGCTCACATCATTAGCCCTATTGGCCATGTAAGATCTAAACATCACATCAACATAGGTAGAAATAAGAAGTAGAGACATATGGATGAATATGAACAATGTCAAACCATATTCTCCTAATAAAAAACAACGTAGCAAAGACTTCTGCTACCATGCTAGATCATCATGAAAACAAGCAAGAGAGCCATACTCTCTCAAAAGAATCCACCGCAACAATGCTTCTTGTTGCCATGCCAAATATGCATCAATATAACTGTGAGAGCCATAATATCTCAACATAAGCCACCACATCAATGCCTCTTTCTACCACACCACATCATCATTGTACCAAATGTAGTGGTCACATTCTCTTAATAGAAGGCACCTTAATAAGACATCTTGCTGCCCCATCACACCATCCTCATACCATGTACAATGACCATAATCCCCCAACAGAAGCCAATGCTATAAGGCCTCTTGTTTCCATCCTCTATCATTGTCATGCAATGTATGGGAAGAAATAAGCCCATACTCTACCAATAGTAACCACAACAACAAGGATTTTTGATGCCTCCTTACATTATCATGATGCAAGTCATGGAGCAAAAACAAAGAAATGGACATGTGAAATGTCTCATCAACATAATACAAATAAGCTCCTCTATGCCACATCATGTGAGATTTATGATTTCTACAAAACCCAAGTACATACATGAACATGATATACATCCCAAATATAAATGCATGTAAATACATAAGACATATCCCAAACAAGAGTAAATATAAGGACATAAGATATATCATGTGATGTCCAAATTCTCTCATCAACAACCAAAGTAACCATGCCTTATTCTTTTGAATTCTTCCAGTGATGTGCAAGGCATGAATCAGAAAAATATGAATCATTAGGTGGTAACCATACTCACCCAAGAGAAACTAGCGTAGCCATGCTTCTTGCTTCCCTGTATCATAGATCTGCAAGTGGTTTGGCAACCCATTGCTCCATATCATCAACCATTCATCCCAATGTGGATGATGGATCTCATTCTGCAAATACTTGGCATCCTCCCATTGTAGGACACCAACCTCCTCAAACTGTTGAAGAACCTTGTACTCCATGAAATGTTGAAGTGCACCTCCAATGAGATCTCTCCATAAGACTCTCTTCTCATCAATGGCCCTCCAAAACCAATAAGGTTCTGGATCTGCTGTAGGTATAAGTTTCTCTTTGAGATGTGATATACTCATTGAGAAAGAGTCATCTTGAAAGGGGAAAAGAGTGCCCATCTCAAGATGTCTACCATATATCATCTTCTCCTTCCTTGCTTCATGAATGAAGCTGCCATATGATTGCTCCCATAAGGAATGGGTCCTCTTCTTTTCACTATTGCTCATGGATAGCGCTGTAGATTTGCAAGGTGATACATGTATCGTCTCAAAGCATGGCACAATGCTGAAATCATAGCCAACCATTGAACATAGGATCATACTCATCCCATCTTCATAAATTCTACACTTCAACTCAAAGGGTTGAATGTAGTTCATCAATTACAAAATAGGATTTTTATTCATCTCTTCCTTTATTAGATCAAGGATCTTCTGTGCTGTGATAAGTTGCTGCTTCAAATCAGCATTTTGTTCTAACCCTTGGTCATGCAATAGCCCTGATGGCATGTCCCCATAAGTTTCAATAAGGGGTACTGAAACAATATGAGATGAAAATGGATGCATACCTTAGATCAACTGAGATTCAGAAACATCTTGCAAGAACACAAGAGTTTCTTCTTCCGGTGAAAAGGTCTCTCCAATTGTTGGTAAGAGTGATGGCTGCACTACTACAAGTGTACCAACGCTAGTATCTGTCTCCTCCTCCTCATGCATCTCATAAATCATGCATGGGGCTCCAAATGTCAAGAACTCAAGACCATCTTGCAAAGATCCAAGTGATCCTCCTCTTGATGTAAGCACATCTGTAGCTGGTGGTGGTAGAGGCTCCTCCTCTTGAGTGATAATGAGATCATCTTCTCTTGAATCTTCATGCACTATCTCCTTGATGATGGCAGATGTCATTATATGAGATGTCTCTGGTTTCTTTATACGATGTCTTTCCTTCAGTCTTTGAATAAAATCTGCATAAGTAGACACCTTCATGTGTGACAAGTGAATGAACCACCATTTTCTTTCTTCACCTTCTAGGTGCAACATTGAAAACTCCACAGCCTCTCTTTCTAATATAGGATATTTCAGAAAGAATGTAAAAAATTCTTCCTTCAAAGCCCTCAAGGTGCTTGTGGAAGATCCATCAAATCTAGGCAAGAAGTATCTATGCCTCTTTCTTCTATTGCTGCTTCTGGATCTCCTCTCTTCTTTGAGTTATAGAAACTGTTGGAGAGAGATATTCTCCTTCAATTCTCTAGGCTGTGACTTGTATTCAGACAGATATTCACTTAGGGTCTCATGCCCCAAGCCTTCATTATATTCAGACCAGTCCTCTTTCTCAAAGAAAGTGGATCTAGTGGAATAATGTGAAGCTCTTTCCTTCTCCAGTCTTCTTTGTTGCTGAAAAGAAGTGCTAGGACCTTCTTCATCTTGATACATTCTTGAGGTTTCTCTTTGCCTTTCTCTTCTTGTATCATTGATCTCCTTAGAGAGATCCTTCATAGATCTAAAGGAAGATGAGTCAAAACTTAATCCCTCCATAGTAGATCTCTACTATCTGCGTTTCTTATGTTGTCAAAATGTCCACAAGCTGAGCCAAAGATCATGCTCTGATACCATTGTAATACCCTAAAATGGAATAATGCATTGATACACAAACATAATATTTGAAACACAGAAAATGTACATAAAGATTATGATCAACACAGATATAGATAGAATAGATGAGCAATTTCATTATACATCAACAAAAAATGAAAGTACAAAGTGCTCCAAAAGAAATGCACTCAAGCCACAAGATGTGCAGAAGGCTGTTAGAGTGCTCAAAATGATCCGCACTTTTAACCACAGATTCTAATTAAAAACCCAGAAAAACCTAGAAATGGTTTGGCTAGATTTTAACTTTGGATTTTCGGTCCCTTTTGGGTTGTACACTACACCCCTGCTGGCATAAACTGTGCTGTCAAGGATGGAGGCTCTCTAGCATGCTACAAAATATGGCTATGAAGCTCAAGGCTGATGGAAATAATGCATGCAATGTGAAGGAATGGTCCTCCACTATATTACTAGTTGAAATTCTAGAAACTTCCCTTCTCCCTTGGATCTTCAGGGCTGGACTGCGCAATTCCTGAAGGAAGTGTTGTTGATCAGCAGTTGTCATTGATGTCAACCCAAGCAACACCAGGGACTAACCCACTATTTCATGGGAATTTTGATCTACCAAATTAATATATTATGGATCAATAATGCTTTTATGGTTTCTACTTGTCGAGATGTTTCCATTGATATATGGCACGCCATGTAATTCTTCACGGTTTGAGAGATATTCATGTTTGAAGTTTGTACCCCCAGATAGTGGGCTAAAACCCCATGGGGTTGGGGCATGGGTCATTGAAAATTAATAATTGATATTTTTTAAGCTCCTAAAATCCCTCCCATGTTCACTTGTTGAAGCCCCTCTCAACCTAAGCATTTATATAAATTGGGATCCTCATTTCCTCCTTATGCAAGGGATTTTGCCATCTGAAACAGGTCATCGTGGAATTTTCGCTCTAACTTTGTTTATGCGAAGGTTCAGAAGATGAAATTTTTATGAGGCGAAGCTGAAATCTGAGGAAGCTGCTATAAAAAATTTAGATCAAGGTGCACAATATTTTTGGAGATATGATCTGTGGAAGTAAGGGTCTTTGCAGGCTCTTGAAGTTCATCTCAAAGAAGTGACCTTGGTAAAATCGTCATAACTCTCTCTCTGAGTATCAGATTGAAATTTTTTAAAACTTGGAAAATTACGCACAGTCTTTAGTTTTCACTCTATCAATTTTAGAGCCAAATGAAGAAACAGTGACACCTGGAACGTCGTACAAGTGCGCTCTGCTGAAACCGTCCATAATTAGGGCACTGTGAGAGATTGGGTATAAATCTCTCTTGAAGAATCAAAATTGGGTCAGACCTATGGCATTGGAAAGACGACTCAAAGTAATACTACAGGAACAAAAATCAGATATTGAGGATCTGAAATAACAAAGATACACCAGATTCAATATTGAGCTCCTAGAAGGCAAGAAAAAGCTAGATCATGTGTTGTCAAGGGTTGCAAAGGACCAAATTTTCTATGACAGCAAAGCAAAGAAAGGTGTAGCAAAATGTAGCATGATAAGAGAAGCAAACAAGGTGCATAACAGTAGCAAGAAGTTCATCATATGAAGTCTTCAAGTGGGTAGCACTGCATACAATCATTGTAAAAGTATCATTGTACTAAGTCATTGTAAATACATTATTGTAAAAATTGTACTGGTGTCTATCTGCCAAGGGTTGAAGAGGCGGTGTTGGGAGGTCTAAGATCATCATTAGGTGGTTATGTCAAATTTGGGGTTATGGTCTAGTATATCTTCTTCTTCTACATCATTCTATATCATTGTAAAGTGGACCATTTTCCCTGGTACGAGAGTCCAATCTTCTTTTATTATTCTATAGGGTGGTAGGGTGGTGCTAGGGTGAGTTGTAGCTAATTGGGTGTTGGGACATCCATTCAGTTGACTACTGAAGAATCTTGGGCGTTGGAGCATCCATCCAGTGGGAACTGGAGAAGAATGCTTTTCTAGATTCTAGGAAGTTGGAGCTTTATTTTCAATTGGAGTTGAATATTAAAGAATTATTAGAAAAGCATTAGGTGGTTTTTGTCCCGGAGTGGGTTTCCACCTTAAAAACTGTGTGTATTTGTGTTCCTCTTGTTTTTTTCTATCATTATACAAACACTGATAAAAATTGAAGATTAACTAATGCTCTAATTGAAAGGAATACTGATTCACAGCACCCCCCCTCTCAGTATTTCCAACAATTAGTATCAGAGCTTGGTTCCTTCAATAGCAGTTTAATAGCTAGAAGGAAGTCATGGAGCATACCAAGAATGATGTACCTCTATTCAATGAAAATAATTATGCACTCTAGAAAGGAAGAATGGACGTCTATCTCTTGGCGCAAGGTTATGAAGTATGGGAAACTGTTCAAAATTGATTTACATCAACCGCAGATGAACAAGGTAAGAAGAATTTGGTAAATGATGCAAAAGCAAAGAATATTATTATCAGTGGACTTATTGAATCTGCTTATCATAAGGTGTTGGGTTTTAAAATAGCCAAAATGTATGGGACAAACTTGAGAATATATATGCAGGTGACTCAAATGTCAAAAAAGAAAAGCTTCAAATCTATAGAGAAAAATTTGAGCAACTTAGAATGAACGAAGATTGCAACATTGCTGCATACTTCCAATACGTTGATGAAATAACCAATACTATGGAAGGATTGGGAGAGCTAGTTGATGAGAAGACTATTATACGGAAGATTCTTAGAACGTTACCAGGGAGATTCAACCCAAAGGTATCGGTCTTAGAATACAGTGCAAATCTGGACAAACTTGGCAAGGATGAATTACATGGAGTTCTCATAGCATATGAAATGAGACTTGATGAAGAAAAGGGTACTTCAAATCTAGAAACTGTGTTCATTGCATCTAAGCAAACCAATAAGGACAAACAACCTTCAATTGAAATGACATGCACCTGCAAGTGTGAAGAAATGGGAGATGATGGAGAAGGTCTTTCAAATGAAGAATATGCTTACTTTACGAGAAAACTAAAACCCGGTAAGGGAAAAGTCAAAGGTAAACTTCCATTGATATGTTTTGGTTGTGGAGAGGTTGGGAATTTTGTAGCAAAATGTCTGAACAAAGTGATGGCAACTCAAAAGGAAAGAAAGGCTTTAATAAATTCAACAAGCAAGGCAAAAAGAAAGGATCCAAAAGGAACTTTCTCTCTAAAAAAGATAGGTCATCATCTGATGAAGAAAGTGACAGCGAAGAAGAAGCCAATGAGAAAGTATTTTTTATGGCCAAGCACAATAAACAAGAAGTATCAAACAACGAATAAGAAGGGTTGAACATAGAAGAATTTTATGAGGAGGAAATCAAGCTTATAAAAGAGCTCAATGCTGATAAGATCCGTTCCAATACTCTTGAAGAACAAGTTCAAGGTCTCAAAATTGAGGTTGAAGAACACAAATGTATTGAAGAGTCACTTCAAAATAAGTTGGAAGAAAGCAACCAAGAAAGGGAAGCATTAGAAGCCGAAGTAGTCTTGTTGCGTAAGGCAGTGAAGAAAGGAAAAATTGTCCAAAACTATGCCAATAGATCAAGGGAATTGGAAGAACTCATCAAAAATCAACGATCTTACAATGACGGAACTGGCCTCAGTTACAAAGAAGAAGAAGCAGGACCTTCTACAACAAAATACAATGAAACTATGAGATCTGACATTCATGTAGACTTCATTGGACAAAATTCGCAAGCACATCCTTGGAAGAGGGTTCCTCGGCGAAGATTTTCATCCAGGTACCAACATATTTTTCATGGCTATTGTTATTCATGTGGAAAATTTGGTCATAAAGCTGTAGAATGTCGCACGTACCCTATGAACCAATACAATTCCAAGAGATTCTTCAAATATGAACCTCCCAGGGCTCAAAGAAACATCAATAGATTTGAAAATTTAAGAAATAATATGGAATGTTACAAATGTCAGAACTTTGGACACATAGCCAGAGACTGCAGACTTGAAAATCCTCCAGAAGAATCTTCGAAGCCATAGAATGAATGAACATGGAAGAAGAAGAAGACTGATAATTGTGCTCTCACTCTCAAGGCTCAAAAAAATAAAGATGTGTGGTATGTTGACAGCGGTTGCTCAATGCATATGACTGGAGATAGAAGGAAATTTGTATCTCTGAAAGAGAAGAAGGATGGAACCATATCCTTCGGAAATGATGGATCTTCAAATGTTATAGGATCAGGTACCATCACTCTCTGAATAAAAGAGGTTATAGCCAAGAATGTTCTATTGGTTGAAAACATGAATCAAAATTTGCTCAGTGTTGGACAAATGTGTGATCAAGGACACATAATGCTATTTAACTCCAAAAAATGTGAAATCAGGAAATGCAGGTATGGTAAAATTGTGGCTATAGTAAGTAGAACTCCAAACAACATATATGTTCTGGATGAAGAAACTAAAGCATGTCTACTAGCTAAAGAATATGAAAGTTCATTATGGCACAAATGAATGGGTCACATACACTTTGAAAATCTTGTCAGGATAAGCAAAAAGGAAGCAGTACGAGAAATGCTGAAAATATCAAAACCTTCCTACACACTATGTGAGGCATGTCGGCATGGAAAGCAGACAAAAGTCCAATTTAAAACAAAAGAACACTTTGCATCACATCCATTGGAATTTATACATACTGATCTATGTGGTCCTGTGAGAAAAAAAGGCTTAGATGGAGAATTATATTTCATGTTAATGATAGATGACTATACTAGGATGACAACCATCAGTTTCCTAAAGAAAAAATCTGAAGCATTTGAGTGCTTTAAGATCTACAAGGAGTTGGTTGAAAATGAAATTGATTTGAAAATAAAGTGTTTAAGATCAGATAATGGTGGATAATTCACTTCCAAATTATTTTAGAAATATTGTGACGAAAATGGAATAAAAAGGCAATTTTTAACAGCACGAACACCTCAGCAAAATGGAATTGCTGAAAGAAAGAATAGAATCGTATAGGAAATGGGTAGAAAAATGTTGAAGGAATCAAAATTGGATGAAATTTTTTGGGTTCAAGCAATTGATACGACAGTCTTCATTATCAACCGAAGTCTTCTTAGAAATAATTGCAACAAGACTCCATATGAATTATGGAAAGGAAAACCAGCTAATGGAAAATATTTTAGAATCTTCGGAAGAAAATGTTATATCAAAAGAGAAGATCAAAATTTAGGTAAGTTTGATTCACGTGTTGATGAAGGTATCTTTTTTGGTTACTCATGCAAAAGAAAGGCCTATAAATGCTATAATCTAAGATGAAAACAGATAGTGGAGAGCATAAATGTTACATTTGAAAAAGATGGTGTTCTAGCGAGTAATGATGAGGATCTAGAATCTTTGAAACTTGAGACAGAGGCTGAAAAAGACACAGATAAATTTGTAGAACAAGAAGCAACTATCAATGAGGAAGAAGTAAACAATGATCATCAAGATATACCAGAACAACAACAAGAAGCTCCTCCAAGGAGAACAAAAGAGTGGATTCAAAATAACCATCCATCAAATCAAATAATTGGTGACATAAATGAAGGTCGACAGCTTCGTTCATCACAACAAGCTCACGTTGCTTTTCTAGCAACCTTTGAGCCTAGTAATTTTGAGGAAGCCAGCTAGAATGAACATTAGGTAGCAGCTATGAATGAAGAATTGGATCAAATTGAGAAGAATAACACTTGGGAATTAGTTCCATGACCAAAAGATAAAAATGTCATTGGGACTAAATGGGTGTTCAGGAACAAATTGAATGAAGATGGGCAGGTTACCAGAAAAAAAGCAAGATTGGTTTGCAAAGGCTATGCGCAAGTGGGAGGATTGATTTCGATGAAACATTTGCACCAGTTTCTAGAATGGAAGCCATCCAAATTTTTCTCACCTATGCATGTTCAAGAAAAATCAAAGTCTACCAAATGGATGTTAAGTCAGCATTTCTGAATGGAGAATTAGAAGAAGAAGTTTACATCGAACAACTTGAAGTTTTTCTACTATCACAAAAAGAAGAATATGTCTGCAGGTTAAGGAAGGCTCTATATGGTCTCAAGGAGGCTCCCAGAGCATGGTATGCTCATATTGATGGATATCTACATCAACAAGGGTTCAAGAAAGGTACTGTTGATAGCAATCTTTATGTAAAAATAGATAAAGATAATTTAACAATTGTTGAGGTATATGTGGATAATATAATATTTGGTAGCAATGATGATCGCCTAAGTGAGAATTTTTCTACAAAGATGCAAAGTGAGTTTGAGATGTCTTTACTTGGTGAGCTGAAATACTTCTTAGGGCTTCAAATATCTCAACAAGAGAAAGGAATATTTATATGTCAAGCCAAGTACATCAAGGAAATGCTCAAGAAATTCAAAATGGAAGATTGCAAACTCGTCCTTACTCCGATGGTAACAGGTTGAAAATTGAGCATAGATGACTCATCTAAGGATGTGGATCAGAGGTTGTACAGATCTATGATTGGTAGTCTTCTATATGTAACAACCTCTCGGCCAGATGTTATGTAAATAGTTAGACAAGTAGCAAGATTCCAAGCAACACCAAAAGAATCACATATTATTGCCGTCAAAAGAATTCTTCGATATCTAAAGGGCACAGAAGAATATGGCTTGTGGTATCCCAAGGGTAAAAATCTCATTATTCAAGCCTTTACAGATGCAGATTGGGGAGGAAGTGTTGATGATCGTAAGAGTACTAGTGGAGCAGCATCATGTTATCTACAGCAGAAGTAGAATAAACTTTGCAATATCTTCAAGTACAATTTAGTGAGCCTATTCCCATATTCTATGACAACACTAGTTCCATAAGCATCTCCAAGAATCCTATCATGCATTCAAAAACAAAACACATTCCGATCAAATATCATTTTGTAAGAGAACAAGTTGTTGAAAATAATATCAAACTTGAGTATGTTTGTACAAAAGAAAAAATTGCTGATATCTTCACTAAACATTTACCTCATGAAGCATTTGAATATCTTCGTCAAAAGCTTTGGATTCTCCCAATTTCTCATTAGATTATAGGTTTGTAGGACGGTTGTGTGTCAGTGGAAGTCGAAGTGTGTACAGGTCCGCAGGATGGCTGTGTTTCAGGGGGAGTTACCATTTTCCATTGATGTCAAAGGGGGAGAGAATGTTGTAGGAAGAGGTGTCATGATCGCAGGGGGAGTACTTGTGTTGCCATCAATGCCAAAGGGGGATATTGTTGATTAGCGGTTGTCATTGATGTCAACCCAAGCAGCACTAGGGGCTAACCCAATATTGCATGGGAATTTTTACCTACAAAATTAATATATTCTAGGTAAATAATTCTTTTTATGGTTTCTACTTGTCGAGATGTTTCCATTGATATATGGCATGCCATGTAATTCTTCACAGTTTGAGAGATATTCATGTTTGAAGTTTGTACCCCTAGTTAGTGGACTAAAACCCCATGGGGTTGGGGCATGGGTCATTGAAAAGTCATAATTAATATTTTTTAAGCTCCTAAAATCCCTCCCAATTTCACTTATTTAAGCCCCTCTCAACCTAAGCATTTATATAAATTGTGATCCTCATTTCCTACTTATGCAAGGGATTTCGCCATGTGAAACAGGTCATCGTGGCATTTTTGCTCTAAATTTTTTTATACGAAGGTTTAGAAGCTGAAATTTTTATGAGGTGAATCCGAAATCCTAAGGAAGTTTCTGTAAAAACTTTAGATGAAGGTGCACAACATTTTTGGAGATATAATCTGTGGAAGTCAGGGTTTTTGTAGGCTCCTGAAATTCCTCTCAAAGAAGTGACCTTGGTAAAATCATCATAACTCTCTCTCTGAGTATCAAATTGAAATTCCATAAAAATTGGAAGATAGTGCATAGTCTGTAGTTTTTTCTCTATAAATTTCAAAGCCAAATGAAGAAAAAATGACACGTGGCACGTCGTACAAGTGCGCTCTCCTTAAACAGTCCATAATTAGGGCATTGTGAGAGATTGGGTATAAATCTCTCTTGAAGAATCCAAATTGGGTCAGACCTGTGGCATTGGAAATTCGGCTCAGAGGACTACTACAGGACCAAAAATCATATATTCAAGATTTGAAATAACAGAGATACAATAGATTCAATATCGAGCTCCTAGAAGGCAAGAAAACACTAGATCATGTGTTGTCAAGGGTTGCAAAGGACTAGACTTTCTATGGCAGCAAAGCAAAGAAATGTGCAACAGAATGTAACATGACAAGAGTAGCAACCAAGGTGCATAACAGCAGCAATAAGTTCATAAGTCTTCAAGTGGGGAGCACTGCATACAATCATTGTAAAGGTATAATTGTACTAAGTCATTATAAATACATTATTGTAAAAATTGTACTAGTGTCTATCTTCCAAGGGTTGAAGAGGCAGTGTTGGGAGGTCTAGGATCATCATTAGGTGGTTGTGTCAAAGTTGGGGTTATGGTCTAGTATATATTCTTTTTCTACATCATTCTATATCATTGTAAAGTGGACCATTTTCCCTGGTACGAGAGTCCAATCTTCTTTTATTCTTCTATAGGGTGGTAGGGTGGTGCTAGGGTGAGTTGTAGCTCCTTGGGTGTTGGGGCATCCATTCAGTTGACTACTGAAGAATCTTGGGCATTGGAACATCCATCCAGTGGGATCTAGAGAAGAATGCTTTTCCAGATTCCAGAAATTTGGAGCTTTATTTTCAATTGGAGTTAAATATTAAAGAATTATTAGAAAAGCATTAGGTGGTTTTTGTCCCAGAGTGGGTTTCCACCTTAAAAAATATGTGCATTTGTGTTCCTCTTGTTTTCTGCTATCATTATACAAACACTGATAACAATTTAAGATTAACTAATGCTCTAATTGAAAGGAATACCGATTCACCACCCCCCCCCCCCACCCTCTCAGTATTTCCAACAAGTTTTGCTGCTGGGAGATGAATAATAGTTGGCCTAATGAATGATATAGATCTGAAGCACTGGAAGGCTGATCTTGAAGCTCAAGGTGATAGGATGAATCCTACACTGGTTCTCCAGCTGAAATACTGAAGACAACCTCCTCCTCTCAAACTGATCTTCAGAAATGTGTAATTTCTGAATATGGATGGTCTGCAGAAAGTAGGAACAATATGGCACCAATGCCTGATGATGAATGAAGAACAATACTCTTTCAAGAGCTACTCAATTAAAGAGGAGGGATTTCTGACTAGGAACACATAGTGCTAAACATCACTTGCAATCTTAGCTAAACAACCAAACAAAGCATGGAATGTCAAATGACAAATCTAGATCTAAACAGATCAAAAAATCAATAATCCAAAGCATATCTTCTATGTTTCCTTCATCTCCTTTATATATTTTATGAGCCTTCCCAAGCCTTGGCTCGTCTCATAACTATGTTGTACATGTGGATATAGGTCTCCATGTTGACTGTGCTACCTCTACATGATCTTCATCATGTGTGAATGTAATGATAACCCTCTCCATCATGTGTGCATTCAATGCACTACTTCCTCCATCATGTGCACATTAGATGCACCCTTCTCCACTAACTTATCTTAATTGCTTTATGATCTTAGTTTGAATGCATTATGATTTTAGTTGACCTTTTCAAGATCCTCATGATTTTACATTTAAGATCCATGATATTATTTGACTGTTTCATCCTCCATGATCTATTTCATAAATGAGACATGATCTCCATTAAATGAGCTACTCCACTACAAGATTTTAGATCTAAATCTAGAATATCCACATACACACATCAAAAGTGGATTTTATTTATCTTTAAGGATTATGGGTCCCTCTACCCTTTTATTTACTTAATTAATTAAGTTTATTAAGAACTCTAATATTCCAATTATCTTGTGGAAAAATTGGGAATATTACACTGAATATCCACCTCAACCAAAACATGAGAACCCATAACATCAAGGCCATCTGGAAATGGCAAGGTTAAGCTGAAAGCACTATCACACCTAGTAAAAACCCATCCCATGATAGAAAAGAACCACATGGAATAACATTCATGCCAAATCTAGCAAGGAAATTACACATGCAAATCAATACCTGCAAAGAATCTTGTTGTAGCTTCTTGATCATGCTCTTCCTTCCTCTTGCCTTCTTTTCTTTCTCGATTCAATGCCAAAGTGCTCCAAGAAAACTCTAAGTGTCCAAGAGAGAGAGAGAGAGAGAGAGAGAGAGAAAGAATAATGAGGGAGCTCCAAAACTGAACTGAGAAAAGGTACCAACTAATCCTCATAAGCCTTTTTATCAATTAGGCCTCTATTCTCTTCATTTTCCACTATTTTCCTTCATTTTCATCCTCACATGAAACTCGTGACGTTTCAAATCCATTTATCCTAATTTCCATTATTTTCATAAATAAATGTGTCAAAATTCTTCCTTTCCAAAGCCTTTTCCTTTTCCTTTTCTAATTTCCTTAGCCATAATAAACCAAATAAACACCCTCTAGGATGTTTTTTCCCAACATTCGACGTGGAATAAATGTCCCATAAATCATGGTTATTATTTTTTTCCTTGATTAACTTTTATTAGATGGAATTTTCATGAGGGTTGTTACATTTTTGGCCAAAATCCAATGATTTTTTTTTTTTTTTTTCAAATTTTGATATTTGTTGTTTAAAATTGACTTTTGACTACATATATAGATTCAATACCATGAAAAACCCCTGTGGAACTAATATTGTGGATAGTTCAATACTCAAACATGAGATTCCAACAAATATCTGCCAGATTATGGAAAAAATAGATCTTGAAAAAACCTCCAAAACATATAAAATATAGACTATGACATTTCTTAACAAAATTTATCATGTTTAATTATTTTGTTTAAAATATTAATTATTACATAAGTAAAATGCTTTCAAAATATTTTTAATTATGTTTGATTAATATTTTCCTTTTAAACTGTGAGGAAGGAGCATGATGGGCCATTTTTATCCTTGATGAGGAAACATAGATTAAATATGCATGGGGTTTAGGGAATTCAACTAATAACCAGACCAAGCTTTTAGCATTGTGCAAGGCTTAGAACAATATGAAAAAAAATTTGGAAACTAATGGTGTTTGGAGATTCAATGATATTTATTGATCCAAATTGGATCATTATATTCTTTTTCATCAATATCAATGCATTTGGAGAGGAAAAAGTAGAGAAATCAACTCAGGAGACCATTTTTACTAGTGGGACCCAGTTTGGCAAAACAAGGTCTAAAACCTTTTGGGAGCATTTTGAGGTGTCAAACGAAATTTTTGGGTAAATTTGGTGCTTTAGTGCATCACATTTTCATTTTATTCCACACACAAATACCTTTCTAACGGCACAAGAAGCACGTCAATCCGAGTCCATATGTAAAAGCTACGCTACTTAGAAATTGAACTTCTTGTTTTCACACCTATAGTTCGGGAGGATGTCACTTTGGTCCCTCTTTATTGATGGAAAAAGGGTTAACCACGTGTTTTTGATGTAAAATAATCTAGAATATTCTATATTGTATCTCTTTTTAATAGTTGATGCAGTCAAAATTAACCACTAATAGGCTATTGGGTTATGTTATAACTGGGCCTCTAGGAGGAAGAGGCATTCCATTCGTTTGAGATAATTTTGTTCTATAGTTGAGGAAAGATAGCCAGGAGAGATAGGTGTTAGAGCACACAGAGAGGATTTGTGCACTGTAGTAGCCCATAGGCCAAATGCATTACTTCGTTGTACTTGCAGCCATATTTCCAGAAAGAGAGGGAGAGTGAAGCAACCTCACCTTCTAGACAGATTTTATCCTGAGAGGGTTTCCCACAAAGCATATCTTGTGTCTTGTGTGTGTGTGTGCTTATTTTTTCATTCTCTACTTTTCTGCATAATTTCCATTCATATGCATGCACTAATTACAGTTAACTCCAAATATCTTAAAGTTTAATAAATTGTAATAATGTATAGTTTTCAAAGTTTTAATATAATATTATTAGATATGTTGTGACAGAATGTCCAGTGGAATATCCATGACAATTTATAGATAATTTGGTATCAGAGCCAGCTCCTTTGGTTATTTTGTGGATATTGCAAGGATCTAGATCGACGAGGTTGAAAATTGGAAAACCTTAATCATGACTGACAAATTTTTAAATGAACCCTGTGATCCTGCAGAAGTGAGGTTTTCACGGCTTGAAGCAGGTATAAAATACAATGTAAACCTCCTCACGGATGCCCTAAGAAATAATTTGGGGTTGTTTGGAGAATATGGGGGTTCCAATGCAAAGGGAAAATCAAAAGGGAGATCAGGAGATCAGGAAGACACAAAGAACCAGTCAAAGAAACAACCCAAAAAATATCAACCTAGTTCGAGTGTTTTGAATAAAACCCTCTTTTAAATGGAAGAAAAAATTGATATAAAGTAGTACCACAATGATATAGATGTTGTGAAGTTGAACCACTGGTTTCCGTAACTAGAAGTTTATTTTAGTGTCCATCAGATAGAAGAATGAAAAAATATCTCATTGACGCGATTGAAATTAGAGGGCCATGCACTGACCTAGTGGGAGAGCCACACAGAAACCCTAAGGTTGGAGGGCAAACCTCCAAAGACAAAGTGGGAGGATTTCGAAAAACTTCATTAAGCCACAATTTTATCCCATTAGTTACGTGAAGGACCTGTGGATCCTGTGGCATTACTTTAGGAAAAAGTCAAGCTAAAGCATGCAGGAGTACACCATAGAATTCAAGAAGATGGCTATAATGTTGGGTATCTTTCCAAAAAACCCAAATGTGATCCTTAAGTATTTGGAGGGTTTGCACCACCATCTGCGTTAGCAAGTTATGTTGTTCAAGCCCAAATCAGCAGACGAGGTTTGTGTACAGGAAAAATACATGGAGAACACAAGCCTGAAGAGAGCGTGGTTAAGTGGATCAAAGCAGAAGGAGCAACACTATGCTTCTAAGGAGGGGAAGAAAAAGAAAAAAGGTTGAAAAGTTAAAAAAAACAACCACCAAAACACACCAGTGCAAATATCCTAGCAACCACTACAACACTGATAGCCATACAAAGGAGAAGTTTTGGAAGTTTCATCCAAAGATAAACTCAAAGAAAAAGAAGAAAGATAATAAGAAGAAGAATCTCATGGCCATAGATTCGAGCAACCAAGTTGAAAGTAGCTCAGATATGGATGATAATATCTTATGTACATCAGTGTAGAAAGAGGTGAATTTGAGTAGCGTTCAACAATAGGAGGAGAAAGAAATTACCAAACTCTTCCATATAAAGATATAGGTCAAGAACACAAATATTGATGCTATGTTTGACTCAGGATCGCAGGTGAATCTCATTGCAACAGAGCTAGTCAATAAGTTGGGGTTATAAGTTCATGATCATCCAAACCCATATCCATTGGGATGGGTAAATAAGTATGCAAAGTTGAATGTAATAAAACAATGTAAAATTAGATTTTCTATCAGTGTTGATTTTATTTATGAAGTAGATCTGGATGTGGTTCCCCTTGATGTATGTGGAGTCGTGTTTGGGAGTCCATACATGAACATGCATGATGCAATATTCATGAGGAGATATAACCAATATCATTTCATCAAGGATGGAAAATTGTTTATCATCAACGCATACAAAGGAAAGTCGAAAATTTCACTGGTAAGTGCTAACCACGCCAAGAAATTGATCACTTCAAATAAGAAGTATGTGTAACTATTTTTAAGAGAAAGTGAGTTTGAAGAGGAGTCAATAAGAGGCAAGGCATGTTTGGAGGGATGTAATAAGAAAAAAAAAAAAGCAATTAGAGGAGTTGTTATAGGCATACAGGGATTTTTTCTGAGAACCTAAAGGGTTACCACCTAAGAGAGAAGTGGAGCATGAGATCCAACTATTTCCAGACTTCCCATTGCCAAATATTGGGCTGTATAAGAAGTTTGTTATAGAAGAAAGTGAGGTGAATAAATAGATGCAGCAGCTACTGGAACAAGGTGTCATTCGACCAAGTACATCATCATGTGGATCACCCATCATCATTGTGCCAAAGAAGGACAAGACTTGGCGTATGTGTATATATTTACAAGGCATTGAATAAAATCACGCTCAAGAATATATACCCCGTGACTAGGATAGATGATTTTTTGGAAGAAGATACATGGAATACCACCTTTAAAACCATGCAAGGTTTCTATGAGTGGTTAGTATTCCATTTGGCCTATGTAGTGCATCGACTGCATTTATGAGATTAATGAATGACTTACTACGCCCTTTTATACATTCATGTGTTATTGTCTATATGATGATATACTGGTATATAGTGCTACTTGGGAGGAACATATTTCAGATTTGACCTAGGTGCTAGAGACATTGAAGAAGCACCAACTGCTAGAAAATATCAAAGTGTGAGTTTGCGCAATAGTCCTTGGTGTATTTGGGGTATGTGATCAATGAAGGAGAGCTAAAGATGTATTCTTCCAAGATAGAGGCCTTCATGAAATGGTTGGTGCCTATTAATGTTTTTGAGGTTAGGAGTTTCATTGGGGAAGTACAGTACCTGAGGAAATTCATAGCCTCGTTTTCTGTGGTAGCAACACTTCTCCATGCCATAACAACAAGTGGCAAGAATTTCCAACAAGGAAAAGGTGAGAAGAAGGATTTTGAGGAGTTAAAGTAGAATATCAGTCAAGCACCAGTTCTAGCATTACCATACTTGTAGCAGCCTTTCAAAGTGGAGATAGATGTGAGTGGGCATGCTATGGGAGTTCTCTTGATGTAGGGAGGAAGGCTTGTACGTTACCATTTTGAAATTTTCCATGGGGTAGTTCTTAACTACCCTACCTATGATAAGGATCTCTATGCCATAGTGAAAGTTGTGAAGAAATGGAAGCACTATATGATGGGAAAGGAGATAGTAATCCACATGGATCACCAACCATTATAGTACTTGCAGGCCTAGAGTAAGCTACAATAGACCAGACATTACAAGTGGATGGGGTTTGTAGTTTCATTTGGTGATCAAGTATAAGAAGGGAAACACAAACAAGTTGTTCAACATGATTTCAAGGCCGCCCACATAAAAAATTACAACTTCGAGGATTGTTATGCACATGGATCCATTCACCCATGATGCAAATAGAGAGTCATATTCAGAAGATGAGGAATTCAAGAAGGTGTATAAGCAATTGCAGAGTCATAGTAATGTGCACGATGGCAACACCACCATTGACAACCATCTCTAGGATGGGTTACTCACATGTTGGATAAACTATGTGATCGTAAAGGTGAGAAATTACAAATGATTAGAGAGGCTCACACCTCCAAGGTTACAAGGAGCTTTGGTGTAGGGAAGACTATGGCTAACTTGCAGAGGTATGTGTCTTGGCCCAAGATGCAACAGAAGGTAGCTAGGTTCATAAGAGGATGCATGTTTTTTTTACTAGCAATCTTAGCAACAAGAAACAAGGTCAATATCATCCCTTACCTATGCCTACTCATCATTAGGAAATAATTTCCATGGGATTTGTGGGAGGCTTACCAACAATGCGGAAGGGTCATGACTACCTTTTCATGGTAGTTGACAGGTTCAGTAGGATGTGTATTTTGATGCCCTATAAAAAGACCATCAGTGGAAAACAAGCAACAAACTTATTCTTCAACAGGTCTAGGTGCACTTTGGGATACCAAGGAGCATCAATTGAGACAATGACACAATATTTCTTAGTTCATTATGGACTACATTGTGGGAGAAGATGGACATAAAGTTGAGTAGATTTACAAAATTCTATCCACGAATAGATGGAGAGACATAAGTAGTCAATGAGACTTTGGTGAAACTTTTGAAGGGATACAAGCAGAAGCATCCAAAGACATAAATGAAAATAATATGTATATAAACCATTCTTATAACAGATCAATCCACACTTCTAGAGGAAAGTCCCCATTTGAGACTTGTTTTTGAAATTTGTCACCTTCACCTTTGGATATTTCATATGGGTAGCAAGGAGTAGTGAGGGAAGATCTCATAGGATATGATTTGAGGGCTGAAAAAATTATAGATAAGACCATGCAGGTGCATCTATAGGTACAAGAAAAACTGCAGAAGCCGCACAAGAAGTGTAAGTCCAGTCATGATCAACACAGAACAGTGAAATAATTCATGGTGGGAGACAAAGTATGGATATAATTTAATAAGGAGAGGCTACAAGGGGGTGGGTGATAATTCCTATAGACTCACTTTACCACCATATATGTGCATTTACTCAATTCTGAATGTAGAGAAGATGAAACTCTATGTGTAATATCCCAAAATGGAGAATTCAGTAATACTGAAATAGAATGTCGGCTTGAGGGGTGCTGACCCAAGTTCAGAAGTTAAGGTTTGCCAACAAACCCCTATACTACTAGCCCTTTTGGCAATGACCTACTTGCACAGGCCAAAGTCTCACATGAAGCAGTATGGGAGGGTGCTGGAACTAGGTTTCCACACCCTGAGAGAGAGTAGGTAAGTGAGGCAGATATGTGTTCGCAACCTTTCAGACTCACATAAAATAGGTCTATTCGTAGGTTCGTTAACAATATAATTCACAATTAATCATATTAGAGCTATTACCATGCACATATCTAATCAATACCTTCGCATCCACATGTGTACCAACAATTACCAGCACATAATGTCATAAGCACATCTATAATAGATCATAGATATACTCTATATCATAACACAGAGATATTCGTAGCATAAACATATAGCAAATATGTATTCATAGCACCAAACAGATTCTAAAGATTCGCATCAACAGTAACACAATAGATCCACATAATACAGAGATACTTCAACTATATCTGCATATATTAGCATCCAAAAACCTAGTTACAACCCAAAACACAGCCTACGCACACAGCCAGCAGGGCCCACACACAGTAGGACTAAGGATCTCTGCACACACAGCCAACAAGAGTCCTTACCCAAAACAAGCCAAAAAAGATCTAACAAGTCACACGTAGCATCAGTATTAATTCATTCCTACCTCTAGACTCAAACTATTCATCTATTTATATTGATGTAGCCTATGCTATCCTATGGTCTGCAAACCGTGGTTTGCGGACTCTAGGTCTACCCCTTTGACCCATTACAATGCGTTCGGGGCTTTGACCCACCCCAAAACCCCTGCGTTAGACTACTTAATAAAAAAATATTAAAAAGTTTCCAAAAATATACAAAATTCGCAGATTAGTGAGCCCCATTCCAATAGGCCCCCAACACAATCTTGTGACTCATCCCGAGTCACTAAGGCCGTGGGTTCTCCATATTTGCCTACAGCTCCTTGATTGCCTCAACCAGCAGGGGCAACACAACTTTCATGATGCTTTCTAGAGTTTGGTTTAGCAGCTTTACTGCAACATCAACATCTTGGGACAGCTTGAGGGCCTCATCTTCCCACAGCTTGAGGTGATCACTTAAAGTCTTCTTCCTTTGTTGGAGAGCTTCCATGTCGTCTCTGATCGCATGGTTAGTGCGCAGTCGGGCCAATCACTGAGCAGGGACCAGAGTGGTTAGAGTAGCCTCCATTTGGTCAAACTCTTCTTCTTTCTGGCGCAATTCTTGGTTTATTTCGTGTAGGAGAGGGTCATGTTGCACCTTGGTCCACAACTGCATAGATGTTTCCAAAAATTTTGCACCTTGAGCAATTTGACCTGTAATAACATTTGTAGCCTCTTAACTAGTGCGGCTTGTTGGGTCCTTACTTCTAGTGGTGTTTCTGGCTGAAACTTAGCCTGTAAGTCTACAATATGCTATTCCATTTGCATCTTAACTACCTGAATATATGTCCTTGAGGCTTTTAGCGTGGAAACCAACCCCTCAATCTTGGCCTAGGGGGTGGCAGTAGCTGAGATATCCTCTGTGAAATCCACGTAGATCCTACTAATTATATGCTCTAGCTCTATCTGCTGCGTAGCAGTGAGGGTACATGCAGCCTGGGCCCGAGACACTTTGGCATTTTTCTCCTCAATTGTTTGCTCAGTTGTGCTGAGTTGCTGGTGCAATTGTCGGCCCCTGTGTTGAATTTCTTCGAACAAGGACGCATGAAGGATTCATAGTGGTTCATGCAGAAAGCTGGTGAGATCCAACTGTACTTCGGCGCAGGCCTGGACTTGCACTCCTAAGTCGTGTGGACTCAGTATGAGGGATGCGCCAGGAGAGGCGGCTTTCCAACATGCTGATGACTGCGCTACTCACTGTCAGGGTCGATCTGGCCTGAATCATACTAGTCTGCAAGGTATCAAATTTGATCTATAGAGCTCGGAGCTCAACCTAGAGTGTCTCAACTGTGGCTTTCTGTTGTTCCTCCAGAGCCAACCATTTCTTTTCGGTGGCCAGGGTGACCGCATCTGTGATCTGCTCTAGGTCCTCTCTGTTAGTGTAACTCCGGTGTCACATTTGGGCAGTTGAGCGCGTTGCTTCATTTGTGGTCCTTTAGCAGGGTCACCAATTCACTTTGTTCCTTGAGGGGAGTTAGAACCTCCCGCCTCCTGACCTTCTGCACCTAGATCCTGTTGCGAATCCTTTTGCGATGTTTCTTCTATGCCCTTCCCCATAATTTTTCCCTATTCTCCGGTGTCTTTGGTGGTGTTGGGCGGGGTAACCATTGTGGTGTTGGTCCCTGCAGTGTCTTGCGTACCTGACTTGAAGCCCAAATTCTAGCGTGGAGGCCAAGTTGCAACTAAGAGGTCAATGTCTTCATCAGCAACCATGTATGGGAGTGAGACCCATGCTGGATCCTTGCAGCCTCTGATCTGTACGTTATGCATGGTAACTTGGAATGCCACTATTTTTTTGTATTTATAGTATATTGCTGGTGACAAGCGCGATTAGGAATTGATTGCTGCTACCAGTCCACTCTGAAAGAGGACCCAAAAGACTTTATTGTCCTCAATACGTTGCATGTCCTTAGATTCCCAAAAATTCACGTATCGCGCCCCTTCACACATATTGGGCATGAGCTTAGGGAGGACTGAATATTCTGGGGCTTCCCATGTGACCAACGCGATGAGAAGCAACAACCAAGAGTAGCACAATGCATGCCCCTGATCCTGGGATCCGCGGACATTTGCCAGGAATTTGTTGCACAAGTACTAAGCCCAATTGAAGCAAACCCCCTTCTCGCATTGGCCCACCAGCTGAATTACATACACAGGGATGGTGGCAGCCTGAAATTTGTGCATCATCTTGCATGCCAACAACAAGTTACCCATCTGCGTACCAGGGTCGCTAATGGTGTTGATCATGAAACCCAAGTGTTCTGTTGCACATTTTAACCCTTGTGCACTTTTTCAGCGATCTTCTGCTCATAATTTTTGTAGATGCACAACATAGGGTCTAGTCCTTCCATGGGGAGGCTAGTAATCCGGTGAATAAGTGCGACATCAATGGGGATTTGATCCTGGATCCACAAGCTTCTATCATGGACTACAGCAAACAGCTGAAGCACCAGTCGTTCTGTGATATTATAGTGGCCAAAGTGCGGCATCCTTAGTAGGTTTAAGATCTTGAACCCTACCAATCTGTGAACCTAGAGCATGGGGACTATATTTATCCCGTCATATTCCAATACCATTTCGAGATAGAATTCTGGTGCAAATTTGGGGAAGGCCTCCAACCTGGCCAGGTCATGATCATCTAATTTCACCTCGTGGATCTTGCCAAAGGGTTCTCCAATGATGGGGACCTCACTTGGAGTCATTGGCATCTACAGATAGGTGCGCAGGCCATTGATATTCTTCAGCGTGCACATCGAGGGCCTGCAGGGCCAAAAAAAGGGTGGTAGAAAATTGATTGGCTCGGCTATCTGGGCCTCTTCCTGAGTAGACAAAGGTCTCTGTACTGGGTTAGGAAAGCCTTCTTGGGGCACCGCCTATGGGGAATTCACATTCCAAGGATAAGTGCGGGGCTTTACCCCAACCCATTTCGCAGGTTTCCCTGACCCTTGTGCTTTTTCTTTCCCCTTCTGCTTTCCCTTGCTTGGTGTAGACATAACTTCTTCAACTTCGGGATGGACTTCCAATACTTCTTCAGATTCTTTTTCTGTCAAGGTCACAGGTTGGGAAGACTCAGCAGAATTAGTTGCAGTCATTATGGCACGAAAAATGAATTCTGGGTGGAAATTATTTGAAGGGGAAGCACGCTCAGACATGAACAAGGCACATAATCACAAAATCACATAGAACACCAATTGTACAGGAGATACGAAACCCTCTTTTGATCTACCCTTATACTTTTATAGCAGTGGGAATCGATCAACGTTTGGGTGAACCTCATTTGGAACTTACCATCAAGTAAATGGTAAAAAATATTTGAAAATTGCCTCACTAAATGCCGGCCGCCCACACCTTTCAATGGTAAAATTTTATTTTTACCCAAACTTATAGTTCCAATGGCTAGTTTTCACACCTCCTATGCGCCCAATGCACCCCTGCGGTCCTAGCGTACCTCCTACACTCTAAACACACCCTTGCGCTCCCAGCGCACCTCTTGGGCCTCCAAACCTGCGATCTATCCTTGTGCATACCTCGGTCCTACCTGCAATAGCCTTCCTTTGTGTGCTTATTCCACCCCATACAACTACTCTGGCCATATAGTCATTTGATTCGATATGGTTTGAGCCGGCTACCATTAACATATCCTGGTACCATATCACCGCGCAGGGTAGCTAGCCGAACAACTCCTCCGTCAGTGATTTCTTTTACCATATAGGGACCTAGCCAGTGCTGATAGAACTTCACTGGGTGTTTCGCAAACTGGCTGTCATACAGTAGGATCAATTCACCCTCCACAAATGTCTTTTTCCGAATATGTCTATCATGCCATGCCTTATCCCGAGCCTTCTGAACCTGCTGGTGGAAGTTAGCAATGAAACGATCTTCCTCCAACGCCACAAGTTGCACTAAGTGCTCTTCCATGATATCAGGCTCCGCTATGTTTGTAAAGGTTGTGGTGTGCAGGCTAGGGAAAATATATTACATGGGAATAATGGCCTCCTTGCCATAAACCATCCTAAACGGTGTCTTTCCTGACAGTTTCTTGCATGTGGTGCGATAGGCCCAAAGGACCAATGAAATGCGCACGTCCAAGTCACTGCAATCAACATTACAGACCTTAGTCAGTGCTTGCTCCAATATTTTTTTAAAAGCTTTGACAGCTCCAATCGCCTATGGATGATATGGGGTGCTTTTTTCATGGTGGATTTGAAATTCTTTAGTCAAAGCCTCGATTGTTGCATTAACAAAATGTGTACCTTTTTCACTCATGAATATCTTTTGGCAGCTAAACCTAGTTAGAATATGTTCAAAAATGAAGTGTGCAGTGGTATCTCCAATGCAATCCTTCACAACTTGTGCTTCAGCCCATCGAGTCACATAATCAGTCATGGTGATGATGTAGCGCACACTTGTCTTATTTCCTGGTGAATTGATGGGTCCAACGAAGTCTATGGCCCATTTGTCGATTGCTTGTAGGGCCATCTGCGGTTGTAAATGAATTTCATCCCTGTGCGATGGTATTCCCATCCTTTGGAAAGTGTCACAAGCTCTGTAATAATCGTGGGAGTCACTATGCAGTGTGGGCCACCATATCTTGGCTCTCAGAACCTTTTGCATTGCCACCTTTCCTACGTAGTGACCTCCTGCTACACCCTCTTGAGCTTCTGCTAAGATGGTGTGCCGCTCATGCTCCAAGATGTATCTTTGCAGCACTTCGTCAACTCCCAGCTTATACAGGCAACCTGCAATAATGGTAAAATCTACTGCGCAGGTTACCAGCTCTTTATTCTGTTGTACTGAATACTCTGCAGGTGCTAACCCCATAGTCAAGAAGTGAATGATGTTGGCAAAGTGTGCATCCACTACCTTAATAATGAACAACTGTGAATCTGGAAGTCCTTCCTTTAGGTTGGTTGGTGCCATTTTCGATTTGGGATAGGTGATCTGGCCCAGCATTCAAATTTACCGGCTTTACGATGATCTCAAATTCATATTCTTGAAACAATAGAAGCCAATCGACATATTCCCCCCCCCCCCCCCAACACATGCTTATTCACTAAGTACTTCAAAATTGAGTGATCGATGAACATCTTGAAATTCCCACCCAATAAGTAATGTCGGTGCTTCTGTAGGGCATACATCATGGCTAGCCCTTCACACTCAGTAGTGGAGTAGTTATGCTCTGCACTAGAGAGATTCCTACTAGCTAATGCAACTGGATGGTAAATTTCCCCCTCCCTTAGCTATGTCAGGATAGCTCCTAGTGCGATCCCTGAAGCATCGACACGGACATGAAACACCTTTTCCAAATTAGGAAATATGAGGATAGGTGCGGAGACCATCTTCTCCTTGAGTAACTCAAAGCTTTTCTGACACTCGTCATCCCAATAGAATGATACCTCCTTTTTCAGCAATTTTTCCATAGGTGTTATGATTAGTGCGCACCCTTGAATAAACTTCCTGTAGTAGCTTGTGTGTCCGAGGATAGAGCGCAACTGCTTCTTAGTTGTAGGAACTGCTAGGTTGATGATAACCCCCACCTTGTCAGGGTCGACCATCAGCCCTTGTTGAAAAAATATATGACCCAATAAGATCCCAAATGGTACGTAGAATATGCACTTCTTGATATTCGGGGAGATTTGGTGCTTTTTGCAGGCATCTAGAATCATGTGCAGGTTCGAGACATGACTCTTTAATAACCAAAATATAGTACAATCATCAAAATATAACTCCAAGAACTTGTGGATAAATTCCTTAAATACTGCAACTACTACCCACGAAAAGATGGCAGGGGCATTCTTGAGTCAAATTGGCATAACGATGTACTGAAATGAACCCCATTAAGTAGCGAATGTAGTTTTGTTACAATCTTCAGGTGTGATCCTAATATGATGATAGCCCGAGAATCCATCAGTAACTGAATATGCCTATTGCCCCCCTATGCTATCAAGGATTTCATCTGAGAATGGCATAGGAAAGTGTAATATTCCCATTTTAGCACACAACTAAATGAATATTAAAGTTTTGTTTTTACCACCTAGCAGCTAAATAAATGGGTAAGGAAGCCCATGCTTATTAAAACATGAATAACATCCCTCAAATGTGAAGAGAGGATAGTCATAAGAGCTGGATTTCACACCCCTATGTGTGCAAGGGGACATTTGCATGGAGACAAGGTCAAGTTTGACCAAGTCAACAATGTTGGGAGAGGAGGAGGAGCACACCTTGATAGACAACGCAGTGTGAATGGGAAGAGGGTTATTTAGTGGAGGAAACCCTAATGAGTGGGACCCATGGAGAGAGTGCTTTCACTTGTTTAAAAAGAGGGCAAGGCAGCCATTGTTATTGATGTCATGTATTATTGATTTTATGGTCTATTCAGACTTTGTACAATCTCCGGTTGTTTAGCTGAGTTGCAGTGCTGCTTAGCACAGGATTTCCTATTTAGGAATCCTTCTCCTTTCTTGATAAGCCTCTTTAAGGAGTTGTATTGATTTGCCTCACATCTAAGCTTGAGGCCAAGCATCCTCCTCCAGTACAACGTTATTTCTGCAGCAGAATAATGTTGTGTTGTAGGGTGTTGCAGTGAGGGTTCACAACACCACTTCCATCTCTTGTATTTTAGAGGAGTCTCTCTTTCCTTTGAGAGATCAGTTTGGAAGCCTTTGAAGCTGATTGAAGATCTTTGAATTGGGCCAACTCATTCCCTTGCCACCATAGCGCAGTTTTCTTCAGTGACTACATTATTTCTAGTGAGCATTTGCAGATTGTTTGTAGGGTAAGATCCTCAATGATAGGATCAACCTTTTAATTGAGAGATCCATTGGAGGAGGTATTTCATAATATGCAACACATTCAGCCTTCTCCACTTGTTTCTAGTTCTTGAGTTGCTGCTGCCACCTAGAAACTCCGACATTTTGCAGATTTTGTATATTACAGCCAATCCTTCCAGGATTGACTTGAGGTTGTCTTTGGGAGCTGAGATCTTCACTGCCAATGTTGTATGGGCCATATTTTTGTATATCTATGTATTTGACATATGCTAGCATGCATTTTCTCTTATAAAACTGCGCAGTCATAGCTTGGGCACACTTGTATAGCAGTGTTTTGTCATGATTTATGTACTTGTTTCTTGAGGCTGAGCATTGCCTATCTTGAGTACCATTTTCCTCAAGTTATTGTATTAATTTGTTGCTACTATAACTTAATAAGATAGCTATGGATCTTCCTCACATTGTATGAGTTTAGTTGTCACTGCTACTCCATTTTTGTGTTTGCATATTGCTGGATCTCCACATTTGGAATATCTTAAGATATTCCCGATAGTGTATAATTTCCCTATTTTGGGATATTATAGTGGTATATAAGTATAATCTTGGGTCAGCCTGTGGATCTCAGCCATGATGCTATCGAGAAAAGAGAATATGAAGACTCCATTCTGTGGAGAAAGAAAGGAAGATAGGCTCACACAACTTCTTCCAAGATCTGTACAAAGCATTCATGAAGATTTCAAGAAGGTAAGAAGGGAGATGTGTATAGAATCTCAAAGAGGGTTCGAAACTGAGTCGAACTCTAGATTTTCTTATGGGGAGTGTGGGCCTGCAGCCACACCCTATGATGTACAATGCAGTCTCATGTCCAGTTTTTCTATGAGAGAGGGGGAGGAATGAGGAATGCCTAAGAGGGGAAATCTTAGTGGTTTCTTGCATGAATATGAATTTCAAACTCAGAAGTTTAGAGATCATATCATTTTCCTGGAGTTTTGCAAGGTCAAGGTGAGGAGGAGCAAGCAACATAATGTGGATATATTTCTTCTATATACCTTTGATGGTTCCCCTACATGTTCAGCCATGGCTTGGGTGGAAGAGCTAGACACCTTTTTGCAGCAGCATCAGATTTCCGAAGATGAAGCCATCAGAGTAACAGCGCTGCACTTTGGAGGTAATGTCTATGCAGGGTGGTTATTTGAGTCCTTTACTTTAAAGAATGAAAATACTTCTTCCTATTCAAGGTTCATTAAAACTTTGATGGAAATATTTGGTAGGAAGAATTCTGAAACACATGTGGAGGAAACAAACACACCTAAACAAACAAAACCCTTGCATGTGATGGAGGAAACATAGACTCAGAATCACATCAGAGAACCATAAAGGAGGCTGATATCTTGCATTATACTTTGTTGGAGGCAAGACCTTCATCTTGTATTTTGGCACAAGGAGGCAAAGAGATCCCTTTTCCAAAAGAGGATCCAATAATTGGAGGGTTTCCCATTCATGTTGAGGAGGATAAGGGCAACAACGCTGTCATTTCTAGAGTTGATCTAGCACCTCATGCAGAGGAAGGAGGATCTCTTTCTCCAACTAGAGGGATTATTGCATCTTTGCAAGGAAGTCCCGAGGATCTCATGTGTAGAGATCAAGGAACAACTCATGCTTTACATGTGCCATTGATGATGAGGTGTGGAACTATGGAGATACAAGGAGGACATAGGGAGGATGACCAGCCTCATGTGATGAGGAGCACACATCCCTGTCTATTTCATGAGGTTGATACACCTGAGAGGGAGACTAGATTGCGTAGTGAGAGCAGGGACAAGTCTGTCAATTCATGTATGCAGTCTACTCTTGATGATAATGTCTCATTGCATGGAGACATTTCACCAAGGAGGCCACTAGATCAGCAGATGATGGGAGATGCTTCATATTTTGAGGCATCATTCATTGATTTTAGAGGAGTGGAGACCTTGGGAGGTCATTATACAGCGTTGAGAGTCTTGGGTAGGCCCAAGGAGGAGAGAGGTATTCTCTCAACATCATCTTTACCCACTCTCAGTTCATATTCTACGTTGTGGCAGAAGGGGAAGGATAGCAGCCTTCCAACTTGCATCTTTGGCATGGGAGATGTCAAAGAAGAGGATGACCATATGACAGATGTTCTTTAGGAGAGATCATTAGAGTTGTCACTATGGAGGATAGATCCCTATTGGAACTCCCAGTTGTTGGTGGAGTATTCCAAGGATCTTTTTACTTGCATGATATTGGATGACTAGTTGCATGAGGAAGGATATTCAGTTAGAGGTGGGGTCATATACTATTATGGAAGGATATTCTTATCGGGAGCTTCCAAGCTCAAGGAGAAGTTGCTACAAGCAGCTTATGAGGATTTCCTCTTCAGCCACACTTTTTCTATGAGAGCATACCACACCATCATGGAGGGGTATTTTTGGAAGGGCTTTGAGGAGGAGATATATCAGCATTTGAGGAGATGCATGGATCATGTGAATATGGAGGAGATACATAACTCTTTGGGAGAGTTAGCACAAACACCTCTTTCCTCCTTGAGGATGAGAGGAGACTCATCTATGAGCCACTCCATTTGCATAAGCATGACATATGGTAAGGGTATTGTTTTCTTGCATAGTGATTTGTATAATGTATATATGCATCCCTTAACCATACATGTGCAGGATGTTGCTCCAAGGAGGAGCATTATTTGTTCTAGACTACATGGTCTACTTGAGGCCATGAGCAATATTGGTGAACACTCCCTAGGAGGACTTGGGGAGGAGATGTGTTTGGAGAACATGCTCACTTTGTACCATACATCACTCACTTTATCCAAACATATGAGGAGGATGTGATAGAAACTAAATGTTTGAGAAACCACACTTTTTGTCACTCTCTTTTGCAGTTGAGGGTAAAAATGTGTTGGTTACATTTGAGGGACCATTTTCCTTCTCCCTTGCTACATATGGCAGAAAGTATGGTTCTCATTATGGTACCTTATGTTGTTGTTGTTCTTGTTATTATTGGAAGCATGATTGGGGGAATGACACATTGGTTGGATGTGTCCCTTGAGGGAGAGATCTCCCACATTGTTTGCATTGCATGTTCTAATGGGAGCATGAAAGAGTATGTGGCCACTACAACAAAAAATTTGTTTCCATTTGAGGTGAGCCATATGATTGATTGGATGCCATATGATGGTGACTTCCAACTCATCACATATGAGATTATTTGGGCCAACATGTTTCATAACGTTGGAAGAGAGATCCTTGGGGGTCAAATATTCATCTTGCCACTTGAGGGAAATATCATTGCAGCCCAAGATCAACATATACTATACACTTATCCTAAGTGGATAGGAGGACAGCATGGGGTAGGCCATTTTATCTTACAAGATCAGATTTTCATCCCACCTACATTGCAGGAGCCAAAGGTGGAAGAGGATTTTCAGGAGTTGCCATGTTGAGAGGTAACTCATTTTGTATGGTTGATTGCTTGGAGGATGGAGGAGCCAGATGAGGGAGATGTTCCTCAACACATTTTAGAATCCATGCCTTGGGAGGATAACTTCCAGTTCTATCCTTGTATTTGCTTGGGGACAAGCAACATTTGGGGGGGCGGACTATAATATTCCCGTTTTAGCACACATCTAAATGGAATATTAAGTTTTTTTTTTACCACCTAGTAGCTAAATAAATGGGTAAGGAAGCCCATGCTTATTAAAAAATGAATAAAATCCCTCAAATTTGAAGAGAGGATAGTCATAAGGGATGGATTTCACACCCTTATGTGTGAAAGGGGAGATTTGCATGGAGCCAAGGTCAAGTTTGACCAAGTCAACAACACTGGGAGAGGAGGAGGAGCACACCTTGATAGACAACACAATGTGAATGGGAAGAGGGTTATTTGGTGGAGGAAACCCTAATGAGTGGGACCCATGGAGAGAGTTATTTCACTTGTTTAAAAGGAGGGAAAGGCAACCATTGTTACTGATGTCATGTATTATTGATTTTATGGTCTATTCAGACTTTGTGCAATCTTCAGCTATTCAGCTGAGTTGCAGTGCTGCTTAGCACAAGGATTTCTTGTTTTTATTCTCCTTTCTTGAGAAGCCTCTTGAAGGAGTTGTACTGATTTGCCTCACATCTAGGCTTGAGGCCAAGCATCCTCCTCCATTACAACGTTATTTCTGCAGCAGAATAATGTTGTGTTGCAGGGTGTTGCACTGAGGGTTCACAACACCACTTCCATCTCTTGTTTTTCAGAGGAGGAGTCTCTCTTTCCTTTAAGAGATCAGTTTGGAAGCCTTTGGAGCTGATTGTAGATCTTGGCATTGGGCCAACTCATTCCCTTGCCCCCATAGCGCAATTTTCTTCATTGACTGCATTATTTCTAGTGAGAATTTGCATTGGGGCTTTTGCAGATTGTTTGGAGGGTAAGATCCTCAGTGATAGGATCAGCCTTTCACTTGAGAGATCCATTGGAGGATGTCTTTAATCAGTTGCAACTTCTTCAGCCTTCTCCACTTGTTTCCAGTTCTTGAGTTGCTGCTGCTACCCAGCAACTCTGGAATTTTGTAGATTTTGTATATTACTGCCAATCCTTCCAGGATTGACTTGAGGTAGTATTTGGGAGCTGAGATCTTTACTCCAAATGTTGTATGGGCCATATATTTGTATATATATATATGTATTTGAAATATTCTAGCATGTAGTTTCTCTTATAAAACTGTGCAGTCATAGCTTGGGCACACTTGTATAGCAGTGTTTTGTCATGATTTATGTACTTGTTTCTTGAGGCTGAGCATTTCCTATCTTGAGTAACATTTTCCTCAAGTTCTTGTATTAATTTGTTGCTACTATAACTCAATAAGATGGATATGGATCTTCTTCACATTGTATGAGTTGAGTTGTCACTGCTACTCCATTGTTGTGTTTGCATATTGCTGGATCTCCATATTTGGAATATCTTAAGATATTCCGGATAGTGTAGAATTTCCCTATTTTGGGATATTACAGAAAGGGATAAAGTACGCAAGCATCATTTAATTTGTGTAGGTCAACATAGATATGTATCTCTCCCTTATTATTTTTCTCCTCAACCACCATAGGACTTACCCAGTTTGACTGTTCGAATGGTTCGATGATACCAACGGAAATAATTTTGTCAATTTCTTTCTGGACTTTCTGTTTATACTTGGGGTTCAACTGATAAGGGCATTGCTTTACCAGGCACACATATGGTTTTAAAGTGATACACATGACTCCTAGGTCCCCTGTGATCCCCTTGAGCTTCGAAAATTTTGTCGGGAATAATTCTTAGTATTCTATGAGGAGTTCTGCAAATTTTCCTAGAGTATCATCATCCCAATAGTCCCCAATCTTGGTTAACTTAGGTTGCGCCTCTATACAATTTTTGACTTGTCATAGCTTCAAAGGCTTAGTGACATCAATGGTCTATATTGGAGGTCCATAAACTGCGCACTTTCCCTCTGACTCTGGGATAAAGACATTTCGTGGGTCGTCATCGCACTCTTTGATTGATAAATTGTGGAAGTTGACAATATCCTGCATCTGCATTTCCAACGTTGGTGCGCCATGTGCTACTCACAGGTGGGATTCATCAAATACTAAGGCATCAATGTCCTACAGAGCTTCATCGAGTGCCTCCATCCCTCCTATCAGCTCGAATATCCCTACAAACTCATCCTTTAGGGTTTCCCAATGGCAGGTGTGATGGTGTAATTCTAAGTCTAGATATCATGCGGTCAGGATTGGCCCCAAGGCATGAATGAACAGATGGATCCATTCTTCTGTAGTTTTGTTGCCCCATTCTATCATCCATGTGGAAAAGTGCTCGCGCGGGTCCCCTGGTCCCAAGAAAGTATTTACGCATAGGTGATTTGGAGGTTCAAATCGTAAAATCATCATGTCACAACATTCCTCCCAATCTTGGAATTCCCCCTTATGCGCGTCTCACCACCTTGCAGAATTTGTGTGCATAGTGAGATTAAGGGCCCATAGCCTTCGTTCCCTTGGGATTTCAGCTTCAAAGGTTTGCAGAAACTCATTAATGCTACTAGAACCATCAAAGTAGGGAAAGTATCTTACCTTTGAGGAAATACATCGGAAGCCCTTCGTGATCCTAAGACAGCGCATCGTAGAGACATCATGTAACCTATTCTGCCAATTTTCTACCTCCCCATCAGAGTCAGAGAAACATTTTCTATCATTTTTCCAGCAGATCACACCCTCAGCTATAGGATTGATCCAATCTTCATCCTGAGTAATCAATTTATAGAGGTGATCCACATCCTCCTATTCACGCACTGGTTTTGTATACTGCTCTCCTTCTGCAGGATCTAGTGGGACTATCACTTGTGTATCTTCATTCTAAAACACCATGCTTATTTTCTTTAGGTTGATAATAACGCCCATATCTATAGCCCAATCTAGCCCTAGAAGCGCAGGGAAAGGATCTGCATCATCCACAATCTAGATTAATTCAAAGTCAGCGTGTACCTTAACTCCTATAATGTCTACTAGAATTTTCGACAGCCTCCCCAAGGGTATGATCTTCTGCTGGTTAGCCATGTGCAGCTGTATAGTGGACCATTCGAGCTTCAGTTCTCCCATCCGCTGCCACGTCTGCTTAGGCATGACATTCACATATGACCCTAGGTCCAAGATGACCTGATCCATCACATAGTCGCCAATCTACGCAGTATGCCACATTTCTCAACCAGAGCATTTCTGATGCTTGTAAAGTTTGTTCACATCCTTAACTTCCATGAAGAGGTTGGATTTTTCTGCGCAACTATCTATCAGTGCTTGAAGATTTTCTACTGCCTTCTGGTTGCATAGCAGCTTCATACATTCCTGCAAAAATGGTTTGACCTTTTTATCCGCTTTAAGGTTTGTGGGAGCCGAAGAAGTAGATGCCTCAGCCTTAGTAAATTATTTGTGAGCTACTAAAAAGGTTTCCTTTTCCTTTTGTAGGTCCAAACCTTCTTGTTTGATAGCTTATTTTTGGATAAGAGGTTCAACTGCAGCTTTCTCCTCAACTCCCCCAGTAGCTATGCTGCTTCGCGTTATGACATTAATGCTTGGGCCTGTTAGTCATCAATATTTTTCACCTGTTGATGATGACTAGTTTTTAAAGCCAAATTTTCTAGAAGTTGATCTCCAATTTGTCAAATTTGTCAGCTAGAAAACACCCCTAAAAATTTTGTCCTCCTACCTTTTCAATCAGCCTATGATGAGAAAAAACCTAGTTGTCAAGCCCTATCTAGTCACAGTCATATAAGCTTGTCCATCAGCTATCATAAGCTAAAGTCATATGCTATTATTCACCCTCATCCCGAGGTCATTCATTAACCAACTGTTGATAAGAATGTCAGCCACCCTACCTCTGATCATATGTCATCTTAAGATCTGGTCATACCAAAGAGAATACTCCAAATCTGTCAAAGATCTCCCCTAAGTTAGGTAGTGGCGCTTTAGGAAATCCTCCCTTGGAAAACTATCCTAAGCCAAAAGAACCTTTGTCTAATACCAACCAGTCATAGATGGCCTTCCTATTCTGCAAACAAAGCTTGATACACCCTTAGATCGTGCCTTTAAAAATTATTGATGTCTCGACAGTACATATGCCAAAAGCCAAACTGATATTAGGTGGATTTACAGTGTTTCCGTGTCTATTTAAAAAAAATCAGAAATGTACCAGTATTCCAGAAGACATTATTAAACTAAACATGAGAAGATAGCTGCTTCTCATGTTGTTTTGAGCCTAGGATGAGAGTACTAGTCAGAAGAGAAAATACAATAAACCTCTGCAACCACAATAAAAAAAGGATACATATCTCAGAGCATGCCCCTCATAGCATATTGTCAAATTTGCACCTTATTAATTACTGTGATATACCAAGCAGAGATAGGCATTACAAGGAAATATGACACAGTTTGAGAAAGGGATGAAATTTCACTTGCTGTTAACCTCCTCCAAGCATGAGAAGATGGTTGGGTGACTGTGTTAACCTCCTCCAAACATGAGTAGATGGTTAGGTCATTTGTTGTAAACCTCCTTCATTTAAAAGCAGATGGTTTGGAAATATGACAAAGGCCTCCTTCATTTAACAAGCAGAGGGTCAACAACAGAGGTATAATCTCATTCAAGGAGCAAAAGGATAAAAATGCTTCAAATGGCTTGAAAACTTGTTACGCCATTTTCTCCAATGGATGAAACCACTGATACAGCAGTGGTGTTTCAAGGAATGCTTACATGGTTTCACTGTTTGAAAGACAGAGTGGAAATTAGTAGAAAACAATTCAAGGTTTATGAGTTGAGGGCTGGTGTTAAACATAGGCCAAGCAGTGGTACTATGATGTTCATAAAGCTTTGCTTTTCATATCCATAAAGATCTTCTTCAAAGGCAATCTGAAGCTAGAATGCCCAAAACTCAGAGCAACCTTATCAAAATGACAAAGAAGATAGTCTAAGCCTTGCTTCTGAAAGAGACTTTTGCAAATGAATACACAGAGACAGTATGTGTGAGGAAAAGGTATGACAAATGTTTTAAATTCAGAGACAACACTCAAAGAAACAAGGCATATCACTATCACAGACAAAGACCTCTTTATGTACATATGAACAAACCCTGCCGTTGTATGTGATTGCATTAAGGGTCTCTAAAGGCCTCTTTCCTTGATCAACAGATATAATTCAAGCCTCGGTGAATGCAACCAAGGTTTTACCCACAGTCAAAGAGAAATATCATTATAAGGATGCATCAACAGTCTTTGATATTTCTCTAGAGCAATGTTCCTTTTTAAAGGATAGAAATGGACAAACAGTGACAGAGTTATTTCCTAAATGAAAAGGCAGTGAAAGGGGTTTTGTGTCTTAAGGAGGCCTTTTTACTTCAACGAAAGCCACGACTATGGTGTCTTCAAAAAGAGGCTGACCACGACATTTTTTTATATAACTTTATCAAATATGGGTCTTTATGATGTTTTAAAAGTAATGAAATAAAAAAGACAGAGAATTATGTTTTGACATGACATAAAACTTTTAAAAAACATCTAGACCCTCCAAAACGTGATATGAAGGCATTTGAAGTGTTTCTTTTAAATATTAAGGCAGGAGTGACTGTTTAAAAGGCCCAAGAGCATTTCTCAAAACATGAAGCAAACGCTCCCATAGCTATTTCACTGGAGAAACTTGTTTTTTAGGCAAATTTCAAAGTTTTTAGGGCTCCAAGCCTACGCGACACGCCTGTACGTGTGCATGGCACGCCTGTGAGTGCCCGAACACAGTGTTTACACCACTGCGCGGTGCGCCGGTGCGTCTTCATTCACCGGTGCCCAAACAAGACCCACCTACCTCCATTGTGCGACGCTCTCTTCGGCAAACGTGCCACTCACCCAAAAGCCCTCAAAAAACACATTTGAAAGCTGAATCAGGGATCGACAAAGCCCTTAAGCATTCTTTAAGGTATTTTTCTCACTCCGTGATGAATTTTGAGGTTAAAAGGTGGTGTATTCTTGCTATGTTTTCAAGAGAGAAACAATGAATAAAGAGGAGTTTTGTTAGACCAAATTTGAAAGCTCTTCTAGTGTTATTAAAAAGCTAAAACTAGCCCACAGCTGCTAGATAGATAAAAAAAGGTCCAGAGATCACAAAACATTTTTAAGTGATCACCTAGATAGTGGTTAGAAGATGAAGGTCTGATCAATATAAAGTATCCCTTTTTGTCTTGTGAAATAGTGAACTTTGTGTAGCCCCCAGGGTTCCAAAAACAGAGTATGTTGTGAAGGTATTTTAAGTCAGTTGAAAGACGTTTTGTCTACCTTTAAAGGGCAGTAAACAACAAAGGAGCATTGATTGAGGGTAGGATATTTTGTGCCAAACAAAAGAGTTTTTTCTTCAACAAGAAACCACAAACACATCTTTTCAAGACCTTTGCCCAAGCACAATGATCAAGGTGTTTTTTTTTTCATTTAACAAGTACTTGTTTGTTAGCGTCAAAGAGGCACAGTGACTTGCAAAGAGGACAAGCTGTAGTATTGGGAAACCATTTCAAAGATCATTTGGAATAGACTCTTTTACTCAACCAGCAAAGAGTATCCAAAACAAAATGCCTCCCAGGAAAGACAGCAAAAGTGGCCCTCACAGGAGGTTTGAACCTTTTTCAACTAAAGAGGTAAATGCTCATCCATCAGTTCTGTTTAACTTTCATGAAGTTGGATGTCTAGAGTTTTGTCAAAGGGTTCAGGAGGTGAAAATATATCTCCCCTTAACACATCTATGTGCTTTGAGATTGCAAGGGAAACACTTTTAGCTGGCAGGCTTGGATTTCAAGTTTTCTCCTAGATCCATTTCCAAAGCTACCAAAATCCCTTATGTCGGGGAAAAATGGTTTAAACAGAGCTACCTAGACTCAGAATAGTACAAACCCTTTTTGAAGCTGGAGCATCGAGGTACATGTCCATCCATCTTTCCTTTTTCATATCTTTTAACTAGTTATGCTCCCCTCATGAAGATAATCATGAAATATCTCACATGCGAGGGAAGGTTTTCCCAGGTCTATGCTTACCATGTCCGGTTGCTCATGCACTTCACAAGAGCCCAATTGTTAAACCTTCCCTTTTTCCTCGATAGAAGTATTGAAAAGATGGCCTCCACTATTCAAAAAAGACCTCCTTCTCAGCAGTCAGCTTGCCTTTTCCATCATTCCCTCATCAATATTGTCATTCTTCATCAACTTGAGAAGAAGGGAATCTCTTGGGACACTGTTATAGCATCATTTCTCACCTTGACATGATTCATGATTGCTACATGGCTTTATGGGCACCCATTCCTACAGACTTGGACAAATTCACTTAAAAACAGTGGAAAATCCTTCATACGCGACTATGCCCGTGTTTTTCCGCGTGTATACGCTAGTACAGCTAGACTTTTCCGCGTATGCCATTTTAATGATTAAAAAAGATATAAAAATCCCTAATTTCGCGCTGGGTTGATAGTTACTCAGGTAGTTCAACTACCCCAGCCCGTGGCCAACTGTTTCCAACTGCTGAAACTACTTGGAGGGACTATAAAAAGACCTCATATGTATGGCCTAAGGGAGAGAGAGAATTATTATTATTATACTCTGTTGGTTCCCTATCGAAGTCTGATTCCCCGTGCCTCCTGCACTTTCCCAGTTCATTTCAGGAAACCCTTGTTTCCTTGAGATACACATCCCTTTATATGTTATCTCGTATGCACTCATTTGGAAAGAGTCTTAGCGAGGCAAGGGCTGGACGGATCCGGACGACGGTCTGCGAAGGCCTTGAAAGGATCAGGTGATCTCTCCACTTACTTTTGTACGTACTATTTTTATAATACAGAAGTATCATGTTGTTCCCGAAGTAAACGTGTTAGTGTATGCTTTAATGTGTGAAGAATATTTGTTATACAAGCATTTATGATGATTTATTTAATGTTTTATATGAAACTCGCTAACATATAGAGTAGAAATATACTGTACAACTTGTCCTTTGTGCTGGTTTCTTCTTGTATTTCAGGTGAAAGAGGAAGGACGGTTGCAGGGAGTTTGAACTCCACGTGGATCTACTTCAAACGTAGGACCAACGGGTAAACCTCTCGTTCTGCTCTATTTCGTTTTCATGACTGTGCATGATCGTGCGAGTCTCTGTTAAATAGTACGCCCCTGCTCTGTGGAGGTTGAATCCCAACCAACCTCTAGGGTGTTAAATCCCCGAAACAGACACTTTCGTTGCACATCCCAATTTCACCATTGTTTTTTCATCCCATGCATCTCCTTCACCTTCCACTCAGCATCTTTCACCTTTTTCAAGTAAGCCCATTCCCAAGAAGCTAAAATTTCCCATGATTAGTGAAGAAGAGCAGCATAATGAAGAAGAAGAGCATGATGAAGAAGAGCAACATGATGAGGAAGAGCAGCGCAGTGAGGAAAGGCAACAAAGTGAAGAAAAACACAGTGATGATATGCAACACAGTGATGAAGAAAAGCACCATGAAAAAGATCAAAACAGTGAGGAGGGAAATGATGAGGAAATTGAATAGTTTGATGAGGATATTGGTAGCCCTCACAGCAGAAAAAATGATGAAGATGAAGCCCAAAAAATTGAGGAGATAGAGCCTAAAAGTCCTAAAGAAAGCAAGGACAAGAGTAAATAGGGTAGCCCTCAAAAATACATGCAAGGTGACAATCAAAACATTCATGAAGAAACTCAAAATAGTGGCAAGGATGATGAGGGAAGTAGCAAGGGCAAAGAGAAAATAGAGCATGTGCTAACTGCCTCTCCTAGGCAAGGGGCCATGCTTTCTTCTCCAAAAGTGACAAAGCCCCAGACATCAAGGAAAAGAGTGCCTCAAAATATAACTCCAAATGTTACTAGGGCCCTCCGAAGCAAGGGGAAGTTGCCTAAGCAAACCATTTTCGAATTACCCAGGAGGAGGAAGACCAAGAAGGCCACCCAAAGCAAGGGAAAGGAGAAAGAAGAAAGAAGCCATGAGAAGGAGAGGGAATTTGACATAATTTAGATCCAAAGTGATGATAGCAACAATGAGGCCCAAATCCTAGAGTCTCTCTTGATCAATAGAGAAGAAAAAATTCATTTTTTGAGGGTAGATCTAGAGAGGTCTAGAAACCTCATTCACTTTTTTCAAACAAAAAACAAACAGATGAGTGTCCACATGGCGGTATATGAGACACGAGCCATCAAATATCAAAAAGAGGCCTCCAAGGTGAAAATTAAGTTGGAAGAACTCATGGGTGAGTTAAATGATAGCGAAGATGAGGATCAACCAAGAAGAAAGAGGCCAAGGACCATGGGACTCAGAAGAGCCCTAGAGAAACAAAAGCAGGAAGAAGCTGCCCTTTTCCAATTTTTTCCTCTCATTACTTTGTTCACCTAAGAGATAGAAAACAATCGAGAAGCATGGCTTGAGAGGGTAAATGATCACTTGGAGAAGAAGTTGGAAAAGGCCAATAGAGATTTGGACCTTCAAAGGGGGATGACCGGGCACTATAAGAAGCTTAATTAGTTCGCTTGACGGAAATTGAAGGCCACACAGGAAAAGATCAAGGAAGCTCAAAAGAGGTTCCCGACACCAAAAATGAAGAAAGAAACCTCAAGTCTCCAAATTTTGGCCTTAGCTTCTCATCATGTTTCTGAAAACCCTTGAGGGTCATGCTCGCCAAAATTGTGTGAAATTCAACAAGTTTTGGTTTTTTTTCATTTTTGGGCTTTTGGATAAAAATCATGGGCATCGCCATTTCTGTTTGGGACATCCTCAAAAAATGAAAATGGTATCATTGGATGCCATAATTTCAGGGGCATCTACTCAGTGATTTTTAGATCAATTGAATATGATTTGGTCCCCCAAAATGGCGAAAAATAGTTACTTTTTCCACACTCTGCCCCGTTTATCAACAAAGTCCATTTTCTGGGTTTTTTCACACAGGTCAAGTTTTGATAGACTTCTAGTGATCAGTTTGGATAAAAAAAAGCATTTTAAAAAAATAGACATATAGAGCTTTCCAAAGAGCCATCAAAGGCCTCGTTTCGACATCAGGAAGGTTTCCAAAAGTTTCCCACAAGACAAAAGACTTTCTGTTGATATTTTTCTTAAGTATTTTTGTGAAAAATGTACTTTTCTAAAGTGACTTTTCCTCATGTGCGTTTAGATATTTTTGGCCATGGTTAGTTAGGAAAAGTCAATATATTTTCCTTTTTTAGCATTTTTATGATATTTCTATAGATATTTTGTGCCTTGGGCTTTGTAAAGCCTCAAAGACAAAATCAGATATTTTTTATGGGCCAATGAGATTGCAAGTTGCACTAGGAGGTTTTCCCTCATCTTGGTCTATATATTCCAAGAGACTTCATTTTAAATAAGGTTGAACTTGATGATATAGAGCAATATATGGTTATACAAGCTTGGAAGAAACACTTGTCTCATGCATTGGATAGTTTCTTGAATGTTTTTGGATGATGAAAGAGGACTCCTGTTGGATTCCTTGACTTGGTAAAATGGTATAGTGTCCCTCTCTGTTATGTTTTCTTTTTTTTTCATTCATATTTCATGCTTTTGCTTGCTATCAGACAGTAGAGAATAGATTTGAGACATGCCCTTGGAGGCACCTCAAATTTCATGTTTCTTTATAGCTTCTATGTTTTATTCCTTCTTAGTCATATCAAAGAATCCTTGATTTCTCTTTGATAACTGAAGAAATTGTTTGCTTGTTTCATTTATGGTTTTATGCATGCTAAGTATGATTCATGGTATGCCTTGATTACTCATGGCTAGTCATAGCTCCACCTCTGAAACCTTTCTTTGATTGTTTGATTGTCATTAGTTGAACTAAGGAGTTCTTGTACTGATCTTTCCCTTTGCCTAAAACTATGCAATCTTACCTCAAAGTGCCCGATAGCTTGAAATAATATGTCTAGGAATTTCCTCATAGTGATTTGAGTTATTTGTTTTTCTTAATTTTCTTTCCCCAAAGTCTGATAGAAATTTCCTAAAGTTAGAGAGTCATATATCTCTATGTATTGCTTGAATGTTTATTTCTATGCATTTATCAGTTTATAGTTACATTTATCATGATTAATGGTTAGCCCTACCATGTTTATGTCAGCTGTTAAACTATTTATGTTTGAAATCCTTTGTTCTTCACAAATTTAGTGTCCATCCCACTCCATTTTACCCAAAGATCCATTTTAGCTTGATCAAATCGGCCCTTCAACATACTTGTATCACCATATAAAGCTTTCTTGACCTTTTCGACCCCATAGCCCAGTTAATCTGACAATATTATTATCTATCTTAGTTTTTGATCAGTTCATCCCTCACAAACCTAAAAACAAAACCAAAAACTTACTTCATAACTAGCCTAAAATCAGAAACACAAGAAGAAAACACACAGATATCCCTTACACAGATAGAGAGAGCCCTCTCTGAGTCCAGGAAGGCTAGGTCCTTGGGCTCCAAATATTGGTTTGATGTTACCCTGTCACTTGGCTTGCCAATCAACCAAATCACAAGACCCTAACAGGGCCTTCTTCATGTGGTTTAGCCTTAACCCTCTACACATTCTGCATAGGTGGCTACTGCTTTTCCTGCATTTTTTCTATCAGAATTGGGCAATCTTCAATCACATGGTCCAGTTGTCTACAATACCTACAAGATTGTCTCGCAGGGTTCAGGTAGTCCCTCGCAAGGTGCCCTATTTTTCCACAGTTGTAATAGATCAGTTTTCCTCTTCCACAACTTGTGCCTCCACCCCTCCCCCCTCCTCTATGCCTGGCTGGGGAGCCTCCTCTTATCGAGGGAGATAGAGGTGACACAGGGTCAGCTTGCATTCGATATAGGTTACCTCGGTCATTCATTAGGTCGTATGTCCGACAGTTCTATTCGTCATGTCCCATAGATGAGAAAAATAAACACCATTGTTGCTTCCACTCTGGAACATAAGCGATCATATGAGGGCAATGGTTGGTATCATGTAATCCTACTACGCAGTAGTAAGCGCACTATAAGGTCGGACCACTTGGTCTCGCAGCTTCTCTAGGAAGTAACGGGCTGGGTCCCCCGACCTACATGTAATCTGCAAATAGAGGGCACTGATCCTTAGTGTGCCTCGACACCCTACATCTTATACACCACACATCTGGGTTGGCTTCTTTTCCTCGCTCCTTGTGCAAGTTATGGATTTTGAGATGCATGGCCTGTAGCTGCCCTTGGATCTGCTGTACCCCCAACTGAGCATCATCTCTTGGTGCAACTTCTAACTTCATAGAAATCTCCAGGCTTTTTCCTGTGAGTCAATGGCTTGCTAACTCACAGGTCCGCCCAGGTGAGGCAGTAACATAGCGATGAACCATTCCTTGTGGTGTCTGTCATCATACAAAAATTCCCCCTCTCTAATCACCTTATTTAGTCACTAGTCAGCCTCCTAGACAGACTCAGAGGGCCTTTGTTTGAAATATTTTAGGTCATTCACTATCTGAGAGTAGGACTTAGGCTTCCAAAACTACTTTTTTAAGGCATCCTTAACCTATTGAATGGTCACATTCTCATGCTGAGCTACGTATCCCATATTCTAGTCCAGTGCTCTTCCTTCGAAGGCAAGGGATAGTTGCGCCCTTTTTACGGCATTGTTGGCCACATTTTGCGCAGTCCATACTAACTCTATAAAAAACTAGAATCGGTCCATATCTTCATCCCCTACACCTTTGAAGGTATGTAGCTTCATTTTCGAGGCCATATCATCTTCTAGTGGGGGTGGAGGTATGGGTGAGTTCTTACGCCTATGATGACTTGAAGGTGGTGTAGCTGAAGGGCTATGCACAGCCGAATCTCTTACTGGACTGTAGACAGATCTATCTCCTTCTTGATTAGTTCAGTAGTATTTACCACTTTATGTGGTGCTCTTGCTCAGATCAGGGGTAATTCACTCGGTGTGGTTGCACATAATGCCTTTTTTGCATAGTAATATTTTGATTAACAAAGGAAATGTTTTTAGGAACTTACCTTGGAACCCTTTGAAGAAATTCTGCTCTGCTTCTAAATAGGATATGAACTAATCAACTACGAATTATATCACAAATCCTCCCAGCATGCTATCCACCCAGTGATCTACCGTACGGGTGATGGTATTGTCATTTCTTTCCAACTGCTGGATCAAATATGGAGTCCACTGCGTGACCCGCTCATCCTTCCAACACATTTGGAAATCTAAGAGCCTAGCTAGCCACTCCTACAGCTCATGTGCAAAGGTTACAAAGAAAATTTCATACACCTCAGTAAAAATGTACATATTTTTCCACTTCTCAGCTGTCAACTTTGTGCTGTGGTTCTCTTTTACAACAAATTCCTGAACCTGTCTTTTGAACCACTCTTCAATTTCCACCTTCTCAGGTCTCCAATGGCCTCGTGGTATTACCCAATCTCTCTCTCAAAATTCTCCTGGTCTCGGCAACATAACCATTTGTTGGCTTGAGGGGTCCTGATCCAGGTTCAGAGGTTAAGGTTTGCCAAAAAACCCCTATACTACTGGCCCTTTCGGAAATGACCTACTTGCGTAGGCCAAAGTCTCACCTAAAGTACTATGGGAGGGTGCTAGAACCAGGTTTCCGTACCCTGAGAGAGAGTAGGTAAGTGAGGTAGATCTGTGTTCACAACCTTTCGGACTCACACAAAATAGGTCTATTCGCAGGTTCGTTAATAGTATAATTTGAAATTAATCATAACAGAGCTATTACCATGCATAGATCTAGTCAATACCTTCACATCCACGTGCGTACCAACAATTACCAGCACATAATGTCATAAACACATCTATAATAGATCACAGATATACTCTATATCATAACACAGAGATATTCACATCACAAACATATAGCACATATGTATTCGTAGCACCAAAAAGATTCCAAATAGTCACATCAATAGTAACACAATAGATCTAGATAATACAGAGATACTTCAACTATATCTGAATATATTAGCATCCAAAAACCTAGTTACAACCTGTTAGCCACTGATAAATTCTGTTATACCAAGAAGTGGCTAATTTTGTTCTTCAAAACTTCAAGAGATAATTCCTTTTGAAAACCTATCATCTTTGAAGTTTTTATGAAGATAACTAATGTTTAAGTTAATCTTCACTATTGTTTCCCTTTTATCCTAAAAATATGCTGTTTACCAAAAGAAGACTGCTTAAAAACCCATTTTTCCCTTCATTTTACCCCTCCTTTCACTCATAAATAAACCCCATTTTTCACCCTTTTTCCTTCATAAAATCCCCCCACAATCCTCATTCAACCTTCAAAATCACTGGAAAATCCCTTTTAAAACTTATATTTCTCTGTTATTTGGTTTAAAAATGCCTTATTTCCCCTACTGGAACCCTCAATTTGCCTAAAAAACCTGTTCTGCATATAATTTTTTTCTTCAGCCCCCGAGGGCTTAACTTTGGTAAACCCCTTCCTCATAGGACCTTAAGCCCCGCAACTGAGCGCTAAAATTCCTTAAACCCCCATCCAAAACCCTTTTTCCTTTATTTTTCCCACTACCCTGATGATATGGTCTGAGTTAATCCGGACGTTGATATCTGCAGATCAACGGTCACTAGGCCTCTCATTCACCTCTCGACCCTTTTCTCTATTCGAAACTCTCCGCCTTTTTCGTTAGATCTCCTCCGTTCGTTGCAAAGATCTAATGGCCAGGATTAAACCCGACAGCACCTTGCTTTTCCTTTTTCTCCTTTTAAATATTACCCGCTCCTTCTTGCAAATCTGACCATCCATTCATCAGATCATATGGATAGGATTCAATCTGATAACCCCACTTCTATCGGGACCTACCTCCACCTTGTAAAAACACCCAACCACTCACGCAACGCCACGTGTTTTTCACTATCTTCCTGACCCGCAGCTTCCCCCGTCACATGCGATCTGCACCGTCATATCTGCACCCCTTCATCCGACGGCTTGCATTGAGTTTCACATTTTTTTTGCACAGGAGGTTTAACACCGGAAAAAATTGCGAAATAGGCGGTTTTCTAAGGACGCGTGTCAGCCAGTGAATCATATCACATTTTTTTGGCCAATTTTCCAAACTGCTTCAGAGCTTCGTGAATACCACCAGTGATTTTCCGCTTTACCACCCTTCTCCACTGCCTTTTCTTTTCAATTTTAAATCTTGGCCGTCGGTTGTTTTGATCCAACAACTCATATTAGATCTCAACCCCAACTCGCTTGCCCTCCGTTCTGTTCTCCAAATGGTTTCATCACCAGATCTAAACCATCCATCACTTAAATCTGACGGCCCAGATCACTCTACAACCCAAGCCATCATCCTTCCATCTACTCTCCGAAAAACTTCATCATAATATCTTAACCGTCGATTGTTTTAATCGCACAACTCATATTGCATTAAAACCCCAAGTCTTTGTCCCCTCTTTCTTTCTCCCGAGCATTTCATCGAGGCTCCTCCACCGTCGATCTTTGAAGATTGTCGGTCCTGATTAATATTTCCCATCCATTGCATTTCCCCACCGTATGAACTCCTGAGCGCTCCGTCGCTTGATCCTGGCCGTCCATAGTTTGAAACCAACGGCCCAGATTACATTTTAACCCCCAAGTCATTTCCTCCATTTATCCTCCGAATATCTCCTTGCCTGATCTCCACCGTTCGTCTTTTTCATTTGATGGTCCAGACTTAATCTAACCGCCATTCACCAAACCACCCCCAAATTGACCCCAGCAAGTGATCATGACCGTTGGTTGATTTCATCCCACGGTCACGATTTAGTCTCGCATCCAGAACTATCTAAACCTATTTTCACCATATTTTTCATAAGTTTGTTCATTTTTTGCAGGTTTTTAAGGTTTCTCCATAGTTTTAAAAAGAAATCAAAGGCTGGGGATGATGATCCCCAGGCCATTTATCCAAGGATAAAGCAAATTTTCAGGGTTAAAATCACGATCTTACCATGCCTCATGAGCATTTTTGAAGTCATAAATCCCACTGCGCGCCTGCAAAACAACAAAATACAGTGAAAAGCAAACAGACAAAGAGTATCAGTGTCACAACATAAAATCAAAGCTGAAATAAAGGATTAAAGGATTTCTAACCACAGTTTTGATGGATTAAGGCACAAACTCAACAAATCAAAGGCCTAATCCAAAGATAAAGACAATATGAAGACCAAAAGACAAAGATTAAGCCTAATTACAACCAAAACACAGATCAAAAGCAAATTAACAATGTTTTAGGGAAAAACAAAGAAATCTATCAGTCTGAAGGAGACCTTCAATGCCACATCAGGGGCTAATTGAATCCCCAGCTACCAAAAGAGCCACCTGCAACATTCATAAATCAAAATAAGGCCTAGTTATTTCCAAAACAGAAGATATTTTCCTAAAGACAGCTGAATAGTTATTTTAAACAAAATAAGATATTTCAAACTGTTAGTGAAGTTATTGTAAAATATAAATAGGCCTTGAAGTCAATCCTTTTACCCACTAAGCCTAAAAACAACAGAAACAGAGAAATGAAGTAGAGTTATAGATGAAATACATTCATGCCTTAGGCCTTGCATGGTTTTCAAGGCTAGGAGTTGCATTTAGTGTAGAATTTATTACACTTCAAACATAAAACTCTTCCTCCTCCTCATTTCTTCTATAAATACTTCTGAAGAAGATGAGAAGTTGTTGGTTGATTTTTCACTAGTTGTAATACTGAAACTCTCTGAAATAATACATAGTCTGTCTGAAGTTGAGGAAGAAATTGAAGTCTTGGAAGCTTGATGATGTTGTTGCATGCTTGTTCTTGAGAAGGCTCTATCATTGGATCCATGAGCTTGGCTGTTGGTGAATTATTCTGAACTGTTTGATGTTTTCTCCTATTTTCATTTTGTTCCATAAATGCTTACTATAGTAGGATGAAAAGTTTAGGCTAAGAAGTGACTCCTAGAAGCACCTTAGATCTGTTCATCCTTCACTGTTTTATGTTTTCTTCTACTGAGGTATTTTAGAGCTTTAATCTCTCTCTTTAGTCCTCATGCTTGTTTATTTCTCTAATAGTTTAAATAGTTGGTTTCAACATGATTTATGGTTTTCCCTACTTGTCTGCTGCCAATTGAAAGCTGTTTTTGAAGTCTCCCCTTGAAGCACCATTTTTTATAGTTAGCCAAGAAGTATGTTCTGATCATGCCCTTTGTCCTTGCTTGAACAATTGTTTTAAAGGTCTTTATAGTTGTGATCATAGATTTTTTTAGGTGTTCCCTCTTCTATGACTGCAATTATCAGTGAATCTTTTATGTTTTCTAAGTCATTTGAAATAAAATATTTAAGGAAATAGGATGTGCTCCCGAATCTTAGATTTCATTTTAAAAGTTGTCTTGAAGTCATCATTTGCTTAAAGTGTGGTTTGTAGAATTCATGGTTAGCCATGTCTATCAAATGCCTCTTTATTGTTCAAGTTATGCTTTCAAGTTACCTTTGTTGAAAATTAAAACTCTCTTTCCAAATCATTAATGTCCATCTCATTCCAAAAAACCAAAGGATCCTATGGCCAAGTTAGATTTTCCCTTTTATATCCCATATCCATTGATACGTTTGTCATAAATTCTTCTTGACTCCATTGCCCAATGAATCAGAAATTTCCCCTTTCTATCTATCTTTCCTAGACCTTTCATGTTCTGCTATGTCATTCAACCAAACAAACAAACAAACACTTGCACTTAATAACTAGTCTAAAACCGATACTAAAAGAAAACAAGATAAACCTTTGCAAAACAAGTAATATTTGAGAGACCCCTCTCTGAGAATAGGAGGACTAGATCCTGGAATTCTAAAGATTGGTTCTGATGTTGCCTTGTCTTTTGATTTTCCAATCTATCAAAACATAGGACCCCAACATAATGGTGATCACGGTGGGACACTAACTAAAATCATTAAAACAAGACACCCACTATCCAGTACAACATAAGTAGCTTTTTTCAAGCACTACCAAGCATAATGGTAATCATGATAGGACTTATTTGAATCAGTGGAAAACTAAGTAATCCTTAGGATTCTCATAGAACCTTATCAAACCTTGAAGGAATCAATTACCAAGCCATAAGAGTGAACTATGTATGTTTTAAACACCTTAGCTAAGTGTTGAATCAGATTTAAGACACTCTCATAACCCATAGGACTCAAAAAACTCAGAAAAATCCAAAAATATTTTAGATTGGCTTCATAATAAACATGGTGGTGGAACCATCAAATATTTTACCTTCATTGAAGCTAAAAAGTTTCCACCTGGTGACTCCAGTAGCCCCAGTAGGCCTATTACTCATCTAGGTCTCCAGATCTCTTCAGGACTGTGTTAACCAGCCTTGAAGAAGTTTAGAAGCCTAGTCCCATACTAGATAAGACATTGTGAGAGGTAATAATTTCAAAACAATCCTAAAAAACTTCAGCCTTTCTCATTTTTGAAAAAGAAGTCTGGCTTCACATAGGATCAACACTAGATCCCATCCAAACCCAAATCCTCCTACAATATTTGGCAATCCAGAAAGAATTCTGTGGAAAAATTCTAAGTCTAGAAAATCAATTGCTGATAGAAGCCTCTTAAGAACAAAATCTGTCCCTGAAAATCTTGTTGTCCTAGAGGATTCACACTTTGATTTACATCCAACAAAGAACATATTTAGAACTAGATCTCAAGGTGATTTAAACCAAACTGATCTTGACATTGTAGATTTGCAACAAAGCTTTAGTAGAGAAGCCTCACCTTCCACTCCTCCTGATTCCCAGCTTCTCCATCACTTTAGCCTTTTTCATAACAAATCTACTCAAAACCAATTTGTTGGCCCAAGCGTTTCTTCCACTCCAATCCATACTACCACTATTCAAAACACTCCATTTCATCCCACTTTCCCTTTTGTAAATCCACCCCTTGTAAATCCACCTTTCCTTCCAGCCATGGCAGCATGGTATGCCCCATTAGTGTTACCTCAACCTGTAGTTCCCTTACCAAATGATTATCAATCAAAAATTCCCCATTTCACTGCAAAAGAGTCTAACACAACTCAACATCATGTAGATAGGATGGAGGATGCATTCGATTACATGGAAATAGAAGATGAGACCATTAATATGAGAATATTTACCCAAAGCTTAGGAGGAGATGTAAATAATTGGTTTAAAAACTTACCTCCTAACAACATCAATGATCTCCCTTCCTTTCATCAACAAAAGGGAAATAAAAAAGAACCCTCTCCAAATACTAGCAGAGTACAACAACCTTAAAAGAAATCAAGGGGAGAGTGTTCATGACTACTCCACTAGATTTAACAGTGTTTACAATGCTCTTCCACCTCATATGAAACCTCCCCAAGGCATGGCCATAGTGAAATATCCTGAAGGTTTTGATGCTGAAATGGCCTATCAGCTTAGGAAGAGAGATTACTTAACTCTAGAAGACATGCAGAAAGGAGTTGTGAGTGTAGAAGCAAACATAATTGAGAAAAGAAATAGGTTAAGATCAAAGAAGAGGGTAACTTATAAATATGACATTGCACCCTCAACCTCATCTTTTGACACCAAAATTGACAACCTAGTGAAGGTAATGGAGAAAATGCTTGAAAAGATCAACTTGAATGATAGAGTGCCACCAAGAGAACCTCAAAACAACCAAAATAGAAATAGAAATAAGAATTTCAGAAGAGAAAATAATCAAGATAGGCAAAGAGAAGATGACCAACAGATTAGACTTCCCTTCCAACAAAACTATGTAGATCAATATGAGGAAGAAAGGGAGATTGAAAGGTTGGGAGAAGATCATGTAAACTTGATTGGATTAGATGGTGGGGATGATGTTTTCCTCACTGAAGAAGAACAAGGTTTATTCTCTTCAGATCAAAATACAAACACCTATGAAGAATCTGATGATTATAGACTAGGGTTTGAAAATGCAATCATGGAAGTGCACAAACAATATGATCTTAGGAGAAAAGGGAACATAGACAATTCAAAAGACAGAAACACTAGCACTGCTGTTAAGAAAAATGCAGAAAATCAACCTAAAAAGACAGCAGAGAAACCCAACATTTTGTCTAAGAAAACAGATTTAAACAAAGAAAAGAACATCCAACCATATTTTGAGCAAGGCATCCCTAGCACTTCAGCTTATGGACCTAATAAAAATGTCCCAATTAGTAGTCCAAAAAAAGTTCAGCAAATCAAAATTGCTGAAAGGAATTCAATAGAAAAGACAGATGTAAATATGACCAAATAAATAGTTCCTTTTAGCCTTGAGGGAGAGATTGAAAAGATAAAAATTACCATACCTCTAGCTGAACTAGTAACCCAAGAAGTGTACAAAAACCAAGTTTTAAAAGCTTTGAACTTAGGAAGTGATACTGACACCTTAAACTTGACATATGACAAGCCTGAGTTGTTGTTTGGTCCAGAAGTTGAAGGAAAATACCAAGAAGGGGCTATCCCTCCCTTCTATGTTAGTTTGAATATACATGAGAAAATTTTACACAATGCCATGTTAGACTCTGGAGCTTCACATAATCTTATGCCCAAAGTAGTAATGGAAAGCTTAGGCTTAGAAATTACTAAACCATACAAGGATTTTTATTCCTTTTATTCAAGTAGAGTCAAATGCTTGGGTTTAATCAAAGATTTATGTGTTAACTTATCTCAAATCCTTGCTAAGATTCTAGTAATGGATATATTTGTAGCTGACATTCCCCCAAAGTATGGCATGCTTTTATCAAGATCATGGGGAGCCAAACTTCAGGGGAGCCTTCAAATGGACATGTCTTATGCCACCATCCCATTTTTTAAGCAAAACAGATGGTTATACATGGAATCCCACATGAAATAAATGGTGAGCAACATAGATAAACCAAACAACTCTCCAATCTATTCCATTCAGTCAAGCTTAGATTCCTTTATCTTGTACAATGAAGACCAAATCACTCAACAAGAAAAGGAAAACCAAGAGCAAATCAGTTTACGAGAACAATCAAATCTTTCCTTAAATCAAATCCAAAACATTTAAAATCAATAGAAACAAGAAAATGAAAATGAGGCTGATATACTTTGGACAATAAACTTTGATGGATCTTGTAATAAAACAAGTGCAGGGGTAGGTGTATGGATTCAAAATACAAATCAGACTTTTTCATATAAACTGGATTTCCCATGCATAAACAATATTGCTGAATATGAAGCCCTTCTCCTTGGTTTACAATTTCTTAAACAATTAGAAGCCCAAAGGATATCGATCCTAGGAGATTTTGAACTCATCATAAGACAAATCAAAGGAGAATATTCAGCTAGAAACCCAAGACTTAGAGAATATCAAAATGTTTCCCTTGATTTATTGAAGACCTTTGAAAAATATTAACTCATTTTCATTCCAAGAGCACAAAATAATCTAGCAAATGAACTTGCCTTCAATGCCAGCAACTTCCAAATACCTCAAATAAATGAAAAAATTAGTGTAAAGGTAAAACACAGGCCTGCAGTGCCTAATAATGAGGATCATTGGCAAATGTTTGACTCTGACAAACACATAGATGATTTGCTAAAATCAGAAAATTATTTGGACATACCAACATCAGAAACAAGCTATGAAGAACATTGTTTTGACAATGAACAAATCCCAGAGATAGAAATGACATATTCTGCTGATATAAATCAATATGAGAATCCTTTTGAAGCAGAATTATTGGAAGACATAGACCAGAATTACTTGGAAGTTTTACAATGCAAGAATGATACAATTCCAAGGGGTCTCACACCTTTAGAACACCTTTTTGACCTTAATGATGTAGCCAAAGAACCAAGAATGGAGAGAGGTAGAAGAACATAACATAGGCAGCCTAGCAAAACCCAAGATGATTAAACTTTCCAGCACTCTCCCAGCTCTCATAAAATTTCAATACATAGAGCTGTTAAAAGAATTTAAAGATGTGTTTGCTTGGTGATACAAAGATCTGAAGTCTTATGATACTAGCATCATTCAGCACAAAATTCCTCTTAAGGAAAATAAAAAACCTTTCAAACAAAAACTAAGGAGGATAAACCCTGTTTTATTACGTTTAGTTAAGGTAGAAATTGAAAATATGCATGATGCTGGGATTATAGTACCAATTAGATATTAAGAGTGGGTATCAAACTTAGTTTTTGTTAGAAAAAAGACAGGGGAAATCAGGCTCTGTATTGACTTCAGAAATCTAAATAGAGCCTCCCTAAAATACAACTACCCCTTGCCCAAGATGGACCATATACTTCAAAGGGTAGTTGGGTTAAAAATAATATCATTGTTGGATGGGTTCTCAGGTTATAATCAGGTGTTAGTGCTCCCAAGTGATCAACACAAGACTGATTTTACTACACCTTGGGGTACCTTTATGTATGTCAAAATGCCATTTGGTTTGATGAATGCAGGGGCCACCTTCCAAAGGGCCATGGACATAGCCTTCTCTGAAGATATTTGCTATTTTATAATCATTTACCATGATGACATAACTGTTTTCTCAAAAATTGATGAATAACATTTGATTCACTTGAGAAAAGTTTTTGAGAAGTGTAGGAGATTTGGCTTATCTTTGAATCCCAAGAAGACACTCTTTGGTCTCCAAGAAGGTAAAATTCTTGGTCACATAATTTTAGAAGAGGGAATCAAAGTAGACCCTAAAAGGATAGATGGCATATTGCAAATCAACCATCCAAGAAGCCTCAAAGAATTACAATCTTTCATTGGGAAGATTAATTTTTGAGGAGGTTTATCCCCAACCTTGCCGAGCTATTAAAAAACATTACAAACATGCTTAAGAAAGAGGTAGGTGTAAAATGGACTTTACAAGCTAAACAATCATTTGAACTGGTTGAACAAGCTCTCGCTCAAACACCAGTCTTGGTTAGTCCAGATTTCACCAAATACTTTTATATATTTTCTTTTGCATTTGAACATATAATAACTGCAATATTACTTCAAAAGAATGATTTGGGGCAAGAACAACCAGTATCCTTCTTTAGTAGGGCCTTAAGAGATTCTCCTCTCAAATATAACATCATGGAGAAGCAAACATTAGCATTAGTGAAAGAATTAAAGGACTTTAGAGTCTACATTTTACACTCTCACATAATTTCTTTTGTTCCACATATTGTTGTTAAGGATATTCTAAGTCAAGACCCTGATGGTAAAAGGGGAAAATAAATTGCAACTATTCTTGAATATGACTTAGAAATCAGGCCCACCAAACTGATTAAAGGGCAGGGATTATCCAAACTCATGGTTGAGTCAAACTTCCAAGCTCTATATATGAATATGGTAGATGTGTTGGAAGAAGTAGAAGAATTCACTGTCCCTTTCATTGAAGAGACATTTCTGAATTCTCCTTGGTATGCTGACATCATTTATGTGCTTTTATATTTGAATGACCCTCCTTCTTTGTCTAAAACTAAAGTTAGATTTTTGAAACAGAAAGCTTTAAGTTATTGCATCTTAGATGGGGTATTGTATTGGAAAAATGCTGTTGGAATTTTGCTTAAATGATTACTTGAAGATGATGGAGGAAAAATAATGCATGAGCTGCATGAAGGAGAATGTGGAGGACACCTCTACTGGAAGACCACAACAAACAAAATTCTCAGATCTGGTCACTATTGGCCCACCCTTTTCCCAGACACTTGGAAGTTAGTCATGTCTTGCCATAAGTGTCAAATTTTTTATGGCAAAGGGAAACTCATTCCCTTACCTTTACATCCTATCAGTGTTGAGTCACCCTTTCAACAATGGGGCTTGGAATTCATTGGGGAAATTCACCCATATTCATCAGCCCAACATAAGTGGATCCTCACTGCCACTGACTACTTTACCAAGTGAATAGAAGCTATACCCTCTAGGAATGCTACTGACTCTATCATTATCAAGTTCCTTGAAATAAATATCCTATCCAGATTTGGTTGTCCTAGAAAAATCATAACAGATAATGCTGTTGCCTTCAAGTCTAAGAGAATGGTTTATTTTTGTCACAAATACCACATTACCTTGGGCCATTATACTGCCTACTATCCCCAAGGAAATGGATTAGCTAAATCCTCCAACAAAAGCCTCATCAATATCATCAAAAAGTTGTTGGAGCAGAATCATAAATCATGGCACAGTAAGTTGGTTCATGCCTTATGGGCTGATAGATTAACTACAAAAAAGTCAATAAATATGTCCCCCTATCAGCTGGTCTATGGCATAGATGCAGTATTCCCAACCTCATTAGGATTTCCAGTCATGAAACTCCTCCAAGAAGTGCAAATTAAAGAGAATGATATGCAGAGAAGAATCAACCAAACAATTCATTTACAACAGACTAGAGAAGAAGTCTATGAAAGAACATAGTTAGTCCAAGAAAACATCAAGAATATATTTGATAAAATGACTAAGGCAAAAAACTTCCAAGTTGGAAATGTTGTTCTTAAATGTGATTCAAGAAGGGAAGAGAAGGGAAAGCATGGCAAGTTTGAGAACTTGTGGAAAGGGCCCTATATTATTCATGCTGAGAGGGGTCACAATGCATTTTTCCTAAAAGAGTTGAATGGAGAAGATCTATATGGAGGTCCTGTAAATGGTATGATGCTCAAGAATTACTTCTTCCAAGAGTCATGAGTTTCAAAGCATTTTATTTTTCATTGTAAATATCATTGTTTAAATATTTCATTCAAAGTTAGAAAAATAAAAATCCAAAAACAATAGAAAAGAGAAAAGAGGGCAGATAAAACAAGAAAGGAGCAAATCCATACCAAAAAAGATAAACAAAGTCTGAAAGTGTGCAAGCTCAAATGCCACTCCTAAAAAACACACTTCTATTTAGTCATACAGCCTAATCATGACTAGTTAGTTCTCAATTTACTGCTGATAAATTAGTGAATTAGATTTTCCAAACAGCTCAATCTTGGCTTATCAGTAAGATAGACTAGGTTAGAAGAAAGAAGGTTCAAACATGCTTAAATCCTAAACCTTTAATATTGAAAGAGAACTAGTTCTAATATACTCAAAACTTGAACCAGAAAGAAAGGAAAGGAAACTCAAACAAATTCAAAATCAGAGCTGAAGAGATAGTGAATGAAGTTTTAGTTTTCAGATCTTAAGCCTTCACAATTTTGTTTTAAATTTTCTGCAAAATAACTATCTATGTGTAGCTTGTTTTTATGCCATAGATCAGAAAATAGTTAGACTGTTCAATCCTGTCTTGTCTACTTTTAAATTTATGTTTATGAATTTAGAGAATAAAAGTCTGTCAGACAGTCTAATCCTGACATACAGTAGTTAGGTAGAGAAGCTTATGAACTCAATTGTTTAAACTGAGTTCATGGAGAAAAAAGATTAGAAATAGATTAGTTTTTGTTTTTCAAAATAAGAAAATGTTTTTGAAGAAATTTTTCTAGTCTAAATGCACTCTGAAAGAAGAAAAAATGTTAGGATCATTAGGAATGGGTAGGTAGACATGTTGTTTTCATAGAATTCCAATGTTTCAAATTGCTGCAGAGATCATCAAAGAGAAGGGTCAGCCAAAATAAAAACAAAGGTTGCTGCCTAATGGATTAAGGCACTGGTTTAATGAAAGCCAGAGATTTGTAGCTGAGATTCTAGACACCTAAAGAACCAGCTATCTTCCCCAAGTGGAGCCACTGTTAGCCACTGATAAATTCTGTTATACCAAGAAGTGGCTAATTTTGTTCTTCAAAACTTCAAGAGATAATTCCTTTTGAAAACCTATCATCTTTGAAGTTTTTATGAAGATAACTAACCTTTAAGTTAATCTTCACTACTGTTTCCCTTTTATCCTAAAAAATCTGTTGTTTGCCAAGAGAAGACTGCTTGAAAATCCCATTTTCCCTCATTTTTACCCCTCCTTTCACTCATAAATAAACCCCATTTTTCACCCTTTTTCCTTCATAAAATCACCCCACAAGCCTCATTCAACCTTCAAAATCGCTCCAAAATCCATTTTAAACCTTATATTTCTCTATTATTTGGTTTAAAAATGCCTGATTTCCCCTACTGGAACCCTCAATTTGCCTAAAAAACTCTGTTTTTAGGCCTAAAAACCTGTTCTGCATATAATGTCTTCTTTAGCCCTGTAGAAATTTGAATAACTGATATATTATTCACTGAGATTCTCCTGATCACACACTATTTTAGCTTCATGCATAATACAGAATCTCTTCTACCATTGATCATCACATGCGGAAATAAAATCAATTGCATGCATACATTAAAACCACGAACAATCACACATATGAACACAATATTTAATGGGAAAGCTAAAGCTGAAAACCCCAACTATCTGTATATTATATGTCATGGAGATCATGTAACAATCATAGTACAAAAGCTCCTCACAAGCTCTCATGCACACCCTCAATTGCTACACACTATCAAGCTAGATCTAGCAAAACACATGCTCCAATCTTTTGCCACTTGATAGCTAGCCTCTATTGCGTAATCAATGCTATGGGATGGCTTCATTAAATAGATAAACCACCTGGCTTGTACTGCGCAATACTCATGGGCTTCTCCACCTATCTGTGTGTTGCAAATAGCAACAGTATAGTCACAACTGATAGTTAACCTGCTCTTTCACCTATTTCTGCACTGGTCTCCATTGAAACTGTCCATGCACTGAAGTTAACTGATGCATTCTTTAGTTGATTAATGATTTTATAATTAGTAAATTAATTAATAATTAATTCAAACCACTCTCACTAATTGTATCAATTAGTTAAACTAGATACAAATAGCTCAACTATGTTTAGATTAGTTAAACTGAATACAACTCCATTAACTTCCTCAATCAACTCCACCAAACTCTGTCACATGAGTTCTAACTGAAGTATCCATGCAATAACTCCACTTAACCCTTAGGAATAGCGTAATTCCTTCTGTCAGCTCCTGTGCCACATCTGTGCACTTAACTGAAGTGCTCCAAGAGAATAAGATAATGTTTATAGTCCAAATATTATTAAGAGCTAATAATATTCGACATATCTATTTTTAGACTGGAAATATAAAAATAGATTCCACCCAATATGTCTAAAAATAGAAGTCCATCTATTTTTTTCCGACTTGACCAACCATCCACAAATAGCATCCTGCAACTCATAGAACATGATCGACATGTCTAAAAATAGACATAGTCTAAAAATAGACTTGCGCCAAAAATAGCCTGCGGGCCCACTTAGTGAAGCCGACTTCTTTCCACTAAGCTCATCATCTTGTTGCAATCTCAACACTCCCTCTCAACAAGATAAGGATTATATGCCACCCCTATCCTGCCTCTGTGGTATTCGAATTTTCTTCTGGTGAGCGCCTTCGTCAAGATATCAGCATCCTGATCCTCCGTGGGAATGTATGAAAGTAACATGATCTTCCGCTGCACACAATCTCTGATATGATGATACCGATCCGTGAAGCCATGCCGCCTCAACTCATCCTCCTGTCTGTACCATGATCCATATCCCGATGTGCCTCTGAGATATCTCAATACATGCTTGCCTGCCTTCCAGTAGAGCTTGGTAGGCTTAACCATAGCTTGTGAAAGTTGGTTAACAACATAGCATATGTCGGGTCATGTATTGACCAGATACATAAGCGACCCCACCAACTGTCGATAAATAGTGGCATCCACTACCTCTGCTGAAGTAGCATCCTCCTTCCTCCAACCACCAGGAAGAGGAGTATCAACAGGCTTGCAGCCATGCATGTTGAAATTCTCTAGTATCTCCCAGGAATACTTACCCTGAGAAACAAACAGTCCACCACTGCGCTGCCAAATTTCCAATCCCAGGAAATAATGAAGGAGGCCCAAGTCCTTCATCTCAAACTCCTTTGCAAGATCAAACTTGCATGAGTGTATCAAAAATTCATCACCTGTCAAAATCAAATCATCTACATAAAGTAAAATGATCAACAACTTACCCTCCACCACAATCTGGTATAGGTTAGGATCCGCCTCACTCTTGGAGAATCCAAGTCCGGTGAAATATCTGTCTATCCGTGTGTACCAAGCATGAGGTGCTTGTTTCAACCCATACAACACTCTCTTGAGCCTGCACACATGCGACTCGCTGCTGAAGATCTTGAAACCTTCGGGCTGCTCTATGTACACCTCCTCCTAAATGACTCCGTTGAGGAACACAATCTTAACATCCATCTGATGAATGTGCCACCCCATCTGCGCTGAGAGAGCAAGAATTGTCCGTATCGAAGAATACCTTGCGACAGGTGCAAAGGTCTCCTCATAATCGATCCCCTCAATCTGTGAAAAGCCTCGGGCAACAAATCTTGCCTTATACTTCTCCACACTCCCGTCAGCTGCCTGCTTCACTTTGTAGATCCATCTCGAACCCACCACTGATTTCCCTTCCGGCCTTGGGACAATCTCCCATGCACTGTTTCTGACAATCGAATCATACTCTTCCACCATGGAATCTACCCATGCGAGGTCCTCCACAGCTTCCTCGAAAGAGGATGGCTCCGTCACGATACACTTTCTCATAAGAGCCATGTATCCAGTATACCGGTCAGGTGACTGTCTCTGTCTGCGCTGTGATGTAGGTGCTCCTACAACCTTCTCTGCATCTTGAGCCAGTCGCTCAGCTTCTGTAGTGCACTTCCGCCCTCTGATGGTTGGCGCTGCATGAGTGGTCTCTTCCACTCCATGAACCTCCTCTTGTGGCTGATCCACATCCTGAGGCTCATCCTTAGGAACTAATAGCTCTTCATCTGCATGCAAGTGTGGCTCCCTCTCAAGCGAACACTTCATGGCTTTCTCCTCCTGAAATTTGATATCCCGTCGCACAACAGTCTTGCGACTGTCTGGAAAATACACATGATAGTTTTGGGGCGTATCAGTGTACCCCACAAATATCCCAACCTCTGCGATCGGCTCCAGCTTCTTCCTGGCATCCTTCATCACATGAATGTAAACAGGTGAACCAAAAATCCTCAAATGGGAAATATCGGGCCTCTTACCAGAAAACGCCTCCTCGGGTGTACTCATGCCAAGTATCTTGTGAGGACAATGGTTATGCACATATCTTTACCACGTGTGCATGCCTAAGCCCTGATGTGTGGGTAGGCCCTAATGTTATCGCAATTGCAACACAACGATCATTACATTCTTACGCTTTCAATGACAGTTCTGTTGTGGGTTATGAGGTGCTATGAGCTCTCTTTGAATTCCTTCTGAGTTGCAAAAGTCCTTGAATTCGCCAGAGATGAATTCACCACCATTGTCGCTCCTTAGAGCCTTCACCTGATTCCCCGATTCTTTCTCAACCAGTGCCTTGAACTCACAGAACTTTGAGTATGTCTCGCTCTTCTTCTGCATGAATAAGATCCAGAACTTACGAGAAAAATCATCAACAAATATCACATAATACCTGTGCTTTGCTGTCGGAGCTGCTGAGAAAGGTCCACACACGTTTGTGTGAATTATCTCAAGGATCGTCATGGCACGACTTTCCTTCTCGTGAAAGGTGGCTTTCAAAAATTTTCCCAAGGTACATCCCTTGCACTAATCTGACTGCGCAAGAGTACCCTTAGGAAGCACAGTAGAAATCTGCTGCAGTATCTTCAAAGCTCCATGGTGAAGGTGGCCCAATCTCCAGTGCCACAACTCGCCATCATCCTGGCTCACCACTCCTTCTGCCTTGCCTGCCATTGCTGTGTAGCCATCTACCTACAACTGATAAAGGTTCTTAACTCTAACCCCTATCCTTCGGGTCTCACCAGTTCCCTTACTGCGCAGGAAAGCCTTTCCCTCGCTAAAGACAACATCATATCCCTTGTCTTCTAACATCGCCACAGAGATAAGATTCTTCTTCAATCCTGGAACATGCATCACTTTTTTCAATACGAAGGGTTTACCAGACTCCCTCTCAAAGGAAATGGTACTGATACTGGTCGCACTGTACCTACCATCATCGCCCATCTCGATGTGCACTCCAAGATCTTTCTCATCCAAATCAGTAAACAAATCTCGATCTCCTGTCATGTGAAAAGACGCACCACTGTCAAGAAACCACACCGATCCCATCATACTTGAGACCAAGCATGCGATCAATGAAAAATCCAGCTCAAACTGCGAGGCCAAGGCCTCTCCAGCTGCAGTCCCAACAGCCTGCTTATTTTTCTTCTTCTGTTGACAACTAGTGGCGTAATGTCCGTGTTGGTGACAGTGAAAGCACTTCACCTTGGACATGTCCTTCTTCTTGCCTTTTGCACCGGATTGAGAAGCTTTCTTGCTCTTCCCCTTCTTTTCTTTGGTAGCCAAAGTGCAATTATCTTCATCAGAGTTCTTTGATGAAGATCCTTCCCTGGTACTCTGCCTTATCTCCTCTTGCACAAGATCCGATCAAAGTCGCTCCCATCCTGGAAATTTCTCCAAACCATTGACAGAGTCCTGATAGGAATGTCAACTATTTGAAAGCCCAAGGAGAGCCAATATCACCAAGTCCTCATCATCAACAGTCACCCCCACACTTCCCAGCTCATCCCTGCATTGGACGAACTTTGTGAGGTACTTGGGCATATTGTCGCCTTTCTCCATTTTTATGTTCCTGAGTTTGTCCTTGAGTGCCAACTTCCTCTGATCGCTCTTGCTTTGAAATAAATCTGTCAAAGCTTTCCACATAAATAATGGAGAGGCCTTACCATGAACGCTGGATACTATGTGATCCTTCACGCCCTCCAACAGAATCCTTCGACACTTTGTTGTCTTCTTTTGCCATGCGTCAAGTACGGCAACATCACTAGAAGTAGGCTTTGGAATTTCTGCATCTATGAACTCCTTCAACCCATTGTCATCTAGCACTGCCTCCATCCTATCCTTCCATGCAATATAATTCAAGCTGCCCTCAAGGGCATACTCCAATCGCAATCCGTTGAAAGACATCTCAACTTTGACACTAAGAAAACACTGCTGCAAATTCGAATTCCACTAGCACAAAACTCAACCGCTTCAATGTTTTGCAATTGCTACAATGATCAATATCCCTCTGATACCATGTAGAAATTTGAATAACTGATATATTATTCATCGATATTCTCCTGATCACACACTATTTTAGCTTCATGCATTATACAAAATCTCTTCTACCATTGATCATCACATGCGGAAATAAAATCAATTGCATGCATACATTAAAACCACAAACAATCACACATATGAACATAGTATTTAATGGGAAAGCTTATAGCTGAAAAAACCAACTATTTGTATATTATATGTCATGGAGATCATGTAACAATCATAGTACAAAATCTCCTCACAACCTCTCATGCACACCCTCAATTGCTACACACTATCAAGCTAGATCTAGCAAAACACATTCTCCAATATTTTTCCACTTGATAGCCAGCCTCTATTGCGTAATCAATGCTATGGGATGGCTTCATTAAATAGATAAACCACCTGGATTGTACTGCGCAATCCTCATGGGCTTCTCAACCAGTCTGTGTGTTGCAAATAGCAACAGTATAGTCACAACTGATAGTTAACCTGCTCTTTCACCTATTTCTGCACTGGTCTCCATTGAAACTGTCCATGCACTAAAGTTAACTAATGCATTCTTTAGTTGATTAATGAGTTTATAATTAGTGAATTAATTAATAATTAATTCACACCACTCTCACTAATTGTATCAATTAGTTAAACTAGATACAAATAGCTCAACTATGTTTAGATTAGTTAAACTGAACACAACTCCATTAACTTCCTCAATCAACTCCACCAAACTATGTCACATGAGTTCTAACTGAAGTATCCATGCAATAGCTCCACTTAACCCTCAGGAATAGCGTAATTCCTTCTGTCAGCTCCTGTGCCACATCTGTGCACTTAACTGAAGTGCTCCAAGAGAATAAGATAATGTTTAGAGTCAAAATATTATTAAGAGCTAATAATATTCGACATATCTATTTTTAGACTGGCAATCTAAAAATAGATTCCGCCCAATATGTCTAAAAATAGAAGTCCATATATTTTTCCGACTTGACCAACCATCCACAAATAGCATCCTGCAACTCATAGAACATGATCCATATGTCTAAAAATAGACATAGTCTAAAAATAGACTTTGCGCCAAAAATAGTCTGCGGGCCCACTTAGTGAAGGCGAATTCTTTCCACTAAGCTCATCATCTTGTTGCAATCTCAACAAGCCCCTGAGGGCTTAACTTTGGTAAACCCCTTCCTCATAGGACCTTAAGCCCCGCAACCGGGTGCTAAAAGTCCTTAAACCCCCGACCAAAACCCTTTTTCCTTTATTTTTCCCACTACCCCGATGATTTGGTTTGAGTTAATCTGGACCATTGATCTCTACAGATCAATGGTCACTAGGCCTCTTATTCACCTCCCGACCCTTTTCTCTATTTGAAACTCTCTGCTTTTTGCGTTAGACCTCCTCTGTTCGTTGCAAAGATCTAATGGCCAAGATTAAACCCGAGAGCACCTTGTTTTTCCTTTTTCTCATTTTATATATTATCCACTCCTTCTTGCAAATCCGACCGTCCATTCATCAGATTAAATGGACAAGATTCAATATGATAACCCCAATTTTGTTGGGACCTACCTCCGCCTCGTAAAAACACCCACCCACTCACGCAACGCCACGTGTTTTACACTATCTTCCCGACCCGTAGCTTCCCCTGTTGCGTGCGATCCGTATCGTCGGATCTACACCCCTTCATCCGACGACTTGAATTGAGTTTCACATATTTTTTTCACATGAGGTTAAACGCTGGAAAAAAACGCGAAATAGGCGGTTTTCTAAGGACGCGTGTCAGCCAGCGAAGCATATTGTGTTTTTTTGGCCAATTTTCCAAATCGCCTCAGAGCTGTGCGAATACCACCAACAGTTTTCCGCTTTACCACCCTTCTTCGCTGCCTTTGATTTTCAGTTTTAAATCTTGGCCGTTGGTTGTTTTGATCCGATGGCTCATATGAGATCTCAACCCCAACTCGCTTGCCCTCCGTTCTGTTCTCCAAAGAGTTTCATCACCAGATCTAAACTGTCCATCACTTAAATCTAATGGCCTAGATCACTCTGCAACCCAAGCCATCGCCCTTCCATCTACTCTCAAAAAAACCTCATAATAAGATCTTAACTGTCAATTGTTTTAATCGCACGGCTCATATTGCATTAAAACCTCAAGTATTTTCCCCCTCGTTCTTTCTCCCAAGCGTTTCATCGAGGCTCCTACACTGTCGATCTCTGAAGATCGATGATTGTGATTAATATTTCCCATCCATTGAATTTCCCCAATGTATGAACTCCCGAGTGCTCCGTCGCTTGATCCTAGCCATCCATCGTTTAAAACCAATGGCCCAGATTACATTTGAACCCCCAAGTCATTTCCTTCATTTATCCTCCGAATATCTCCTTGCCTGATCTCCACCATTCGTATTTTTCATCTGACAGTCTGGACTTAATCTGACTGCCATTCACCCAACCGCCCCAAATTGACCCCAGCAAGCGATCCTGAACATTGGTTGATTTCATCCAATGGTCATGATTTAGTCTCATGCCCAGAACTGTCTAAACCTATTTTCACCTGGTTTTTCATAGCTTTGTTCATTTTTTGTAGGTTTTTAAGGTTTCTCCACAGTTTTAAAAAGAAATCAAAGACCAAGGATGACGATCCCCAGGCCATTTATCCAAGGGGAAAGAAAATTTGTAGGGTTCAAATCATGATCTTACCATGCCTAATGAGCATTTGTGAAGTCATAAAGCCCACTACGCGCCTACAAAACAAAAAATACAACGAAAAGCAAACAGACAAAGAGTATCAGTGTCACAGCATAAAATCAAAGCAGAAATCAAGGATTAAAGGATTTCTAACCACAGTTTTGAGGGATTAAGGCACAAACTCAGCAAATCAAAGGCCTAATCCAGAGATAAAGACAGTATGAAGACCAGAAGACAAATATTAAGCCTAATTAGGCCTAAAACGGAGATCAAAAGAAAATTAATAGTGTTTAAGGGAAAAACAAAGAAATCTATCAGTTCGAAGGAGATATTCACTGCCACATCAGGGGCTAATTGAATCCCCATCAACCAAAAGAGCCACCTGCAGCATTCATAAATCAAAAGAAGGCCTAGTTATTGCCAAAACAGAAGATATTTTCCTAAAGACAACTGAACAGTTATTTTAAACAAAAGAAGATATTTCAAACTGTCAGTGAAGTTATTGTAAAATATAAATAGGCCTCGAAGTCAATCTTTTTGACCATTAAGCCTAAAAATAGTAGAAACAGAGTAATTAAGCAGAGTTATAGATGAAATACATTCCTGCCTTAGGCCTTGCATGGTTTTCAAGGCTAGGAGTTACATTTAGTGTAGAATTTATTACACTTCAAACCTAAAACTCTTCCACCTCCTCATTTATTCTATAAATACTTCTGAAGAAGATGAGAAGTTTTTGGTTGATTGTTCACTAGTTTTAATACTGAAATTCTCTAAAATAATACATAGTCTATTTAAAGTTGAGGAAGAAATTGGAGTCTTGGAAGCTTGATGATTTTGTTGCATGATTTTTCTTGAGAAGGCTCTATCATTGGATCCATGACCTTGGCTGTTGGTGAAGTATTCTGAATTGTTTGATGTTTTCTCTTATTTTCATTTTGTGCCATAAATTCTTACTGCAGTAGGATGAAAATTTTAGGCTGAGAAATGACTCCTAGAACCACCTTAGACCTGTTCATCCTTTACTGCTTTATGTTTTCTTCTGCTGAGGTATTTTAGAGTCTTTAATCTCTCTCTTTAGTCCTCATGATTGTTTATTTCTCTAATAGTTTAAATAGTTGGTTTTAGCATGATTTATGGTTTTCCCTGCTTGTCTGCTGCCACTTGAAAGATGTTTTTGAAGTCTCCCTTTGAAGCACCATTTTTTATAGTTAGCCAAGGAGGTCTGTTCTGATCATGCCCTTTGTCCTTGCTTGAACAATTGTTTCAAAGGTCTTTATAGTTGTGATCATATATGTTTTTAGGTGTTCCCTCTTCTATGACTGCAATTATTAGTGAATCTTTATGTTTTCTAAGTCATTTGAAATAAAATCTTTAAGGAAATAGGATGTGCTCCCGAATCTTAGATTTCATTTCAAAAGTTGTCTTGAAGTCATCATTTGCTTAAAGTGTGGTTTGTAGAATTCATGGTTAGCCCTATCTATCAAATACCTCTTATTTTTCAAGTTATGCTTTCAAGTTCCCTTTGTTGAGAATTAAAACTCTCTTTCCAAATCATTAATGTCCATCTCATTCCAAAAATCCAAAGGATCCTATGGCCAAGTTAGATTTTCCCTTTGATATCCCATATCCATTGATAAGTTTGTCATAACTTCTTCTTGACTCCATTTTCCAATGAATCAAACATTTCCCCTTTCTATCTATCTTTCCTAGACCTTTCATGTTCTGCTATGTCATTCAACCAAACAAACAAACAAACACTTGCACTTAATAACTAGTCTAAAACCAATAATAAAAGAAAATAAGATAAACCTTTGCAAAATAAGTAATATTTGAGAGATCCCTCTCTGAGAACAGGAGGAATAGATCCTGGAACTCTAAATATTGGTTCTGATGTTGCCTTGTCTTTTGATTTGCCAATCTATCAAAACACAGGACCCCAACATAACCCAAAACACAGCCTGCGCACACAACCAGTTGGGTCCACACACAACAGGACTGAGGATCTCTATGCACACAACTAGCAGATTTCCTTACCCAAAACAACCCAAAACAAATCTAACAGTTCACAGGTAGAATCAGTCTTAATTCATGCCTACCTATAGACCCAAACTATTCATCTATTTATATCGATATAGCCTATGCTATCCTGTGGTCTACAAACCGTGGTTTGTGGACTCTAGGTCCACCCCTTTGACCCATTGCAATGTGTTTGGGGCTTTTAACCACCCCAAAACCCTTGCATTAGACTACTCAATACAAAAATATACAAAATTTGCAAAAAATATACAAAATTCGCAACTTAGGGAGCTCCCTTCCAACACACAATATAAGAACTGCAACAAAGTAAACAATAAATCTAAATACACATCAAAATGCACAGAAATAACTGAGCCATTTTATTATATAGGAGGTGAAAAAGAAAGTACAACCATGTTAAAAATATGAGACACTCAAGCCAAAGGGATGGCCTAGAATGACCCTGCAATGATCCCACAAGAGGGACTGCATAACTACTGAACTGCTGGAAGGTAAACTGCATTTTCCCTGCTGCAACTATTGGGACTGCAATTGCCCAAAAGATATAAAGTCAGATCTAGGAAGAATGGGATCTCTGATGATATTGAAAACATAGGTCCGGGCTCTATGATGGGTACCCAAGATAACCCAGAAAGGGTTTCTCAGATATGTCAATCTAAGAAAACCACCCTCTTTGGGCTTCATATATATACTGTTGGGTATGCAGATCTGAAGCTAGATCTGATGATATGATGGCTGCAATTATGCACAATCAGATCTATGCAAGAAGGGCTGAACCATCCACTAGATCCTTGGGCTAAAATCTCAAGATCTAGCTCCTCCAATCTCCTCCACTGAAAATAGCTGCTCGATGAACAACAGCTTCAAAAAACTGCGTTTTTAGAGAGGGAGGCTCAATAACCTGTTGCTAGATATGTCAAATCAACTCCTGGATGATGGAAAAAATAGATCCAAGGTGAGGAGATGATCCCTCACAGGATTTCCATCTCAAATACTAGAAAATTCCTTCCTCCAATAAATCTACAGGACTAGACTGCGCAATCCTTAAAGGGGTTGTTGTTGCATGGAGGTAAAACCCAATGGCTTGAATGTCAGATATAGATCTGTTGTTCCTAGAACATTGAACGTGAAGAAAAAAGTGGTAGGATGAATCCTCCACCGGTTTCCTAGCTGAATGCTAGAAACAACCTCATGAATATGGCACCAATGCCTGATAAGGAATGAAGTACAACCCTCTTTCAAGAGCTACTCAATGAAAGAGGATGGATTCTCGCTTGGGAACACCCTGTGCTGAAAAAAACTGAAAAATTAGCTAAAAAACTCAAGAATGCATAGAAATTTCCTAAGAAAATTCTAGATCTAAATAGATCAAGAAATGAATAATCCAAATCATGCCCTCTAATATGCCTTCACCTTCATTATATAGATATGAGCCTTCCATTGCCTAGGTCCACTCCAAAACTGCACTGTACATGTGGACATAATTCTCCATGGTTGACTGCACTATTTATCCATGTCCTCCATCATGTTCACATGGGGTGATCACCCTCTTCATCATGTGTGCATTAAATGCATCACTTCCTCCACTATCTTATCATAAGTGCTTTATGATCTTCTTTGAATGCACTATGGTCTCAGTTGACCTTATCAAAGATCCTCATGATTTTTCATTTAAGATCCATGATCTTATTTTACTGTTTCATCCTCCATAATATATCTCATAAATGAGACATGATCTCTATTAATGGAGCTGCTCCACTACTCCATTGTAATATTCCAAAAATTTAGCCTTTATCTAAATGGAATATTATAGTTTGTTTTATCACTAGGTAGGAGAATAAGTGGGTAGGGAGGCCCATAAAATTATTTAGAAGGAATAATAACACTCCTAATGTGAAAGGAGGAAGAATAAGTAGCTAGATTAAGCACCTTTGGGTGTGAATTGGAGGAGATGCATGTTGACTAAGTCAAGTTTGACCAAATCAATAGCACTGTCATGGAGGAGTGGCATTCATGATGAGACATCACAGTTTTAGTGGAGGACAACTTGCATGAGATTAGTGGCACTTATGGATGGGGCCCAATGTGAGAAGGCTCACACACTATATATGGAGGGGATAGAAGCCATTGTTATTCATGTTTGAGATTATTATTTGATATTGGTCTGTTTATAATTTTACTTCCTCTTTTTGTTTAGCAGGGTTGCTATGTTGTTTAGCACAAGGGTGTTCATGATCGGGAATCCCTACCTCATCCTCAGGGAAGGAGAGGTTACTTTAGCAACATTTCCTCATTCCAACATTCTAGCCAAGCTACCTCCTTCAGCTACATGACAGTTTTTTTTAGAGCTGGGTTGTGTTGCAGGGTGCAGCAAAGGATGATCACATAGAGCTATTTTTGGGCTTGTTTTTCAATGGAGAGGTAGCCTATCCATTGGAGGATCAGAAAGGAGTGATATTTGGCATATTTCCACATCTTTGGCATCATGCCAACCATCTACCATCCCTCATAGCACAGTCACAATTCTGAACTGCGTTATTTTTCAAGGCAATTTCTCAGAGGGTTCATTGAGCTCATCAGGAGGGTATATTTCTGAGTAGAGGGATCAACCTTCTATTTAGAAATAATTTTGGTTGCAGACATCCTCATTTAAGATCTGTCATAGCCTCATTCTATCCAGATCTAGTTTGCATTGACATCTCAACCCTAGGGTTATTTGTCACATTGTATATTTCTTGGTATTTCTAGCAATCTTTTTCGGGTTGGAGAGAAATCATGTATTAGAGCCCACATCTTATTTTCTAGGCATTTATTTTGTTTCTATCAGCCATCCTAAATTCATGTATGTTTACAGCAGAAACTACACTAATATAGACAATGCTATCACTACTCTCCGACATTCTATACAGTTGCAACAACTCATGAACTGAATGTTCTGATCATTGGAGGATTGTTCTTATTGCTTGAATGTCTTGTCCCTCAAGATATTTTTGTATATTTATGCTGATATATTAATAAAATGATGGCTGCATATTGATCCCTCTCATGTCATGATCATATTTGCTGTGTTTTACATTATTATGTCTTGTATTGCTACTATTTCCAATTTGGAATATTACAGAGGTATCGAAGCATAATCTTGGCTTAGCCTGTGCATTCAAGACATTATGCCATTAGAAGGAGAAGCTTCTTCTCACAAAAAAGATAAGTTGTACAGAAGAAACAAAGGCATGACTCCATTATTTGGAGAAATGAAGGAAGAGAGGATCTCCCAGCTTTACCAAACTATGAAAAATATCAAGAAAGATCTCAAGGAGATGAAAGGGGAGAGGTGTAGAAAAACTCCAAGAGGGTTTGATAGTGAATCAAGCCCTAGATATTCACATGATGGGTGTGGACAGTCAGCCACACATGCAGATCCATAGCATAGTTTATTTCCCACATTCACTTCAAGAAGGATGGAGGAAGAGGATGCACCAAGGGAGGAGACCTTGAGTGACTATCTTCAAGAGTATGAGTCTCAATCATGGAGATTCAAAAAGCACTTGGAATTCCAAGGGTTTTTCCAACTCAAGGAAGAGAGAAGATCCAAGGTGACTGTCTCTATCTACACTGTGATGTAGGGACTCCTACATTCCGTGCCACATCAAGCTTCAGTCTCTCAGCTTCTGTGGTCCGCTTTCTTCCTTATCTAATGTTTGGTTCTGCATGAGTGGACTCCTCCACTCCATGAATCTCCTCCTGTGGCTGATCGATGTCTCAAGCAACAAATTCATGGCTTTCACCTCATTGAATTTTATATCCTGTCACACCATAGTCATCTGACTATCTGGAAAATACACACGATAAATATGGGGTGTTTCTATGTACCCCACAAATATCCCAACTTCTGTAGTCAACTCCAACTTCTTCCTGGCGTCGTTTGTCACATGAATGTAAACAGATGAGCCAAAAATATTTAAATGAGAAATATCAGGCTTCTTACCAGTAAAATATTCTTCAGGTGTACTCATGCCAAGAACTCTATGAGGACAACGGTTTTGCACATAAACCGCAGTGTTTCATGCTTCCACCCACAAGTGCATTGGCAGGCCCTGGTCATGTAGCATCGCTCATGCAACACCCACGATCATTCTATTCTTCCTCTCCGTGACCCCATTTTGATATGGGTTATGAGGCACTATGAGTTCTCTTTGAATTCCTTCTTTTCTATAGAAGTCTTTGAATTTTCCTAAGATGTATTCACCACCATTATCGCTCCGTAGAGCTTTCACTTTCTAACCCGACTCCTTCTCCACCAATGCTTTAAAATCACAGAACTTTGAGAATGTTTTGCTCTTCTTCTACATGAAGAATATCTAGCATCTACGAGAATATTCATCAACAAATATAAAATAATACCTGTGTTTTTCTATTGAAGCAACCGAGAAAGGTCCACACATGTCTGTGTGAACTCTCTCCAGGATCACCGAAGCACGGTTCTCCTTCTCATGTAAGGTGGTCTTCAAAAACTTACCCATAGTACATCCCTTACACTGATTTGACTACACAAGAGTACCCTTGGGAAGTCTAGTAGAAATATGTTTCAAAATCTTCAAAGCGCCATGGTGAAGATGGCCCAATATATTGTGCCATAATTCGCCCCTCATCCCAGCTCACCACTTCTTCTGCTTTGCCCACTATTGCAGCATAGCCATCTACCTCCATCTTGTAGATATTTTTAACTCGAATCCATATATTCTTGGTTTGACCTATTTTTTTATGTCAAAGTAAGGCTTTTCCCTCACTGAAAACAACATCATAACCTTTGTCTTCCAACATTGCGACTGAGACCAAGTTCTTCTTTAGACCTGGAACATGCATAACATCTTTCAACAAGAGTGGATTACTGGACTCCCTCTCAAAGGTAATGGTCCCAATGCCGGTTGCAGTGTATCAACCATCGTCGCCCATCTCTATATGCATTTGAAGGTCCTTCTCCTCCAAGTCACTAAACAACTTCTTATCTCCCATCATATGGAAAGATGCATCACTATCAAGATACCACACTGATCACATATAGCTTGAAACCAAGAATGCGATAAAAGAGAAATCAAGTTCAAATTATGAGGCTAAGGCCTCTCCAACTGCATTTCCAACAGCCTTCTTGTTCTTCTTCTTCTATGGGCAGTTAGTGGTGAAATGCCCATGTTCGTGACAGTGAAAACACTTCACCTTGGACAAATCCTGCTTCTTGCCTTTAGCATCGGATTTTGAAGGAAATTTATTCACCTTCCATTTCCTTGCTTTGGCAGCCAAAGTTCAATTCTCTCCATCTTCATTATTTGATGAAGAGCCATCCCTAGTACCCTGCCTTATCTCCTCCTGCACAAGATCTAACCAAAGTCGCTCCCATATCGACCGTTTCTCCCATCCATTGATAGAGTCTTCATAGCTATGCCAACTCCAGAAGCCCAAGGAGATCCAAGCTCACCAAGTCTTCATCATCAACATTAATCCCCACACTTCCCATTTCATCTCTATGGTGGACAAACTTCATGAGAAATTTTGGAATATTGTTGCCCTTCTCCATTTTTATTTTTCTAAGCTTGTCTTTCAGTGCCAACTTCCTCTCATCGCTGCTTATTTGGAAAAAATCTGTCAAATCCTTCCACATTAAGAATGGAGTGGCTTTCCCATGAAGGCTAGACACAATATGGTCCTTCACACCTTCCAACATAATTCTTCTTATCTTTGCTATCTTCTTTTGCCATGCGTCAAGTAATGCATCATCACTAGATCTCGGCTTAGGAACATCGCTATCAATGAACTCCTTCAGTCCATTATCCTCCAACACCGCCTCCATCCTATCCTTCCAGGCTATGTAATTCGAGCTCCCATCAAGGGCATACTCCAATCGCAACCCATTGAAAGACATTTCAATGTATACTCAACTGTCACACCAAGGATTTTCTGCAGCAAATTCGAATTGTCCACTAGCACAAACTCAACAATTCTTCACAATTGAAATCTTCAAGAATTAACACTGATCTGATACCATGTAGAAATTATATAAAATATGCATGTATATATCCATATTCTCTTGATCTAACAATATTTTATCTTTGTGCTAAATACAAAATCTTTTGCGGAAATTAAAATCAATTGCAAACACATGAAGCAATAAAAACAAACGCACATAACATAGTTGTTTAACGGTAAATCCTGAAGCTGAAAACCTAAAATATAATATATTATGTATCATGGATATCATGTAACAATATCATACAAAGCTTAGTACATAAAGCTCTCAGTACAATCAATCGTCACACACTAATCAGAAGAAATCTACAAATCCATGCACCAATTTCTTGCCACCTGCTAGCCTACCTCCACTGCGCAATCCCTGCTGAAGAATAGCTCTAAATGAATTCAAATTACCCTTTCCTTGACTGGGAAATCCTCATTGGAAACTCAATGTGTGTGTGGTGCAATCAATGCATCACTATAGTCACAACGTATAGTCCATCTTGCCCTTTCACCTATCTCTCCACTGGGTCTCCACTGGAACTGACATGAACTATAGTTAACTGTTTTATTGTTAAGTTGATTAATGAGTTATTATTTTTGAATTAATTAACTAATTAATTCACTCCACTCTCACTAGTGTATCATTGAGTTAAACTAGATACAACTAGCTCAACTGAGTTTAACTCCAATAATTGAGTTAAACTGAATGAAAACTCCATCAACTACTCTTCCAAATCTGTCATAACTTTTCCACTTTAGTTATAAATAAGTCCTCCATTCATGAACCACAAGTAAACCCTAGGAATTACGTAATTCCTTCAGCCCACCGATTTTCCAAATCTGTGCACTGAAATTAAGTGCTCCAAGAGAATAAGTTGTTGTTTATTGTCGGATTATTATTAAGATCTAATAATAATCGACACTTCTATTTTTAGATCGACGATCTATAAATATACTTCACCCAGTATTCTAAAAATAGAATTTCATACATTTTTCCAACTTGACCAACCATCCACAAATAGCATCCTACAACTTCTAAAAATAGACTTGCGCCAAAAATATCCTGCAGGCCCACTTAGTGAAGGCGACTCTTTTCACTAAGCTCATCATCTTGTTGAATCTCAACAGATTATTTCCTGCAATCTAGGAATGGATTTACATTGAATAAACCTAGCTTAGAACATGAGGAAGATATTCCTATTGAAGATAGGGATCATGAATCAAAGTTTCCCTCTTTTGCTAATATAAATCTGATCAGACATCCTTATGAAGCTCAGATGTTTGAGGACCTAGACCAAAGAGAACTTGAAGTCTTACACTGTAAGAATGAAACATTACCAAGAGGCCTTGCACCTTTAGAAGAGCTGTTTTATTTTAATTATGTAGTTAAAAAACCAAAGATAGAATCTACTAAAGCTGATGTAGAGGAATGCAACATAGGAATCATAAAGGAACCTAAAATGATCAAAATTTCCAAGACCCTTACTCCTCACATAAAACATAAATTTATTGAGCTCTTTAAGGAGTTTAAATATGTGTTTGCATGGGGGTATCAATATTTAAAATCTTATGGCACAAGCATTATTCAACACAAAATCCCTCTCAAGGAAAACCAAAAACATTTCAAGTAAAAGTTAAGGAGAATAAACCCTGACTTACTACCTCTAGTTGAAAAAGAGATAAAAAAGATGTATGATGCCAAGATAATAGTTCCCCTCAGATACTCTGAATGGGTTTCCAACCTTGTGTCAGTTAGGAAGAAAACCAGAGGGATCAGACTTTGCATTGACTTTAGAAATTTGAACAGGTCCTCCTTGAAAGAAAACTATCCCTTGCATAAAATGGACCACATACTTCAAAAGGTACTTGGCTCTAAGAGAATCTCACTACTTGATGGTTTTCCTGGTTACAACCAAGTGCTAGTATTCCCAAGTGATCAACACAAAATTTCCTTCACCACACCTTGGGGCACATTCATGTATGTTAAAATGCCATTTTGGTTGATGAATGCAGAGGAAAATTTCCAAAGAGACATGGACATAGCATTTTTAGAAGACATAGGCTACTTCATAGTCATTTACCTCAATGAAATCACTTTTTACTCTAAGATCGATGAAGAGCACTTAGTCCACTTAAGAAAAGTTTTCAAAAAATGTAGGAAATATTGCCTGTCTTTGAATCCCAAGAAAAATTGTTTGGTCTCGAGGAAGGAAACTCCTAGGCCACATCATCTCTGAATAAGGAATCAAAATAGACCCCAAAAGGAATTGAAGGCATACTTCAAATCAGCCATCCCAGAAACATTAAGGAATTGTAATCCTTTATTGGGAAAATCAACTTCTTAAGAAGATTCATCCCCAACCTTGCTGAACTCTTGAGAAATATTACAAACATGCTCAAAAAGGAGGTAGGAGTTAAGTGGAATTTGGAGGCCAAACAATATTTCAAACTGGTTAAGCAAGCACTCACCCAAACACCAGTTCTAATAAGTCCTGATTTCACCAAAAACTTCTATATTTTCTCATTTGCATCTGAACATACTGTGGCTGCAGTGTTGTTACAAAAAAAACGCGATGGGACATGAATAGCCCATAACCTTCTTCAGCAAAGCCCTTAGAGATGCTTCCCTAATGTACAACATCATGGAAAAGCAATTCTTTGCATTGATCAAAGCATTGAAAGATTTTAGAGTTTATATTTTACATTCTCATATCATATCTTTTTATCCTCATACTGTTGTCAAAGACATTTTAAATCAGGACCCTGATGGTAAAAAACAAGGTGGATTGCTATCATTTTGGAATACGACTTAGAGATCAGACCCACTAAATTGGTTAAAGGACAAGGGCTTGCAAAACTTATGGTTGAAACAAATCTTCAAGCAATGGATATGAATTTTGTTGATACTTTAGAAGAACAAGGAGAATGGACTGCCCCTCATGTTGAAGAATAATTTTTGAATTCATCTTGGTATGTTGATATTCTTTATGTATTGTTTTATCTTAATGCTCCTCATACCTTATTAAAGACAAAAGCAAGATTCTTGAAACAAAAAAATTTAAATTTCTGCATTTTAGATGGAGTTTTATATTGAAAAAATCCTATTGGTATATTTCTTAAGTGTTTACTTGAGGATGATGCAGGAAAAATCATGCATGAACTACACGAGGGTGAATGTGGGGGCCATTTTTATTGGAAAACCAAAGCTAAAAAAATTCTTAGAGATGACTACTATTGGCCCACCCTTTTCCCTGACACCCACAAACTGGTCATGACTTGCCATAAATGCCAGATTTTCGATGGTAAGAGAAAACTCTTACCTGCATCCTATCATTGTTGAAGCCCCTTTTCAACAATGGGGTTTAGACTTCATCGGAGAGATTCACCCTGCTTCATCTGCTCAGAACAATTGGATCCTCGCTACCACTGATTACTTCACCAAGTGGATAGAAGCCATCCCGTCTAGGAACGCCATTGATTCAGTCATTATCAAGTTTCTCGAGACCAATATCTTGTCTAGATTTGGTTGCCCCAAAAATATCATCATAGATAATGCCGATGCCTTTGCATCTAAAATAATGGTCGAATTTTATTATAAATATCACATCACCTTGGGACATTCTACAGGTTATTACCCTCAAGGTAATGGTCTAGCTGAGTCCTCTAATAAAATCTTGGTCAATATTATTAAGAAGCTCCTAGAATAGAATAAAAAATCATGGCATGGCAAACTAGTACATGCACTATGGGCTGATAGACTAACCACCAAGAAATCAATTGGTATGTCTCCCTATCAAATAGTGTATGGCATGAACATCTTTGGGAGTTCTAGTAATGAAACTGCTACAAGAAGCGCAATCATAAGAGAATGATATGCAAAGGAGGTTGAGCAAAAATATACATTTACAACAAACAAGAGAGGAGGTTTACAAAAGGACTCAGGTAGTACAAGAAAGAATGAAGAAAATATTTTATAGAAGAACCAAGGAGGATGATTTTTAGATTGGAGATAAAGTGCTAAAGTGGAACTCAAGCAGATAAGACAAAGGTAAACATGGTAAGTTTGAAAACTTGTGGAAAGGGCCATTTAATATAAGTTCAATTAGAGGAAACAATGCCTTCTTTTTACAAGAGCTGGATGGAACTGAAGCATTTGGAGGTCCTGTCAATGGTAGGACACAAAAACACTACTTTTGTCAAGATCCTGAGCTTTAAAATTTTCACTCATTGTACATGCCATTGTGTGAAGAAAGAGTCATAAAGAGAAAAAGCACAAAAACATCGAAAAGAATAGAAAAGAGGGTAGATTCAAAACAAGGTATAGCTCCATACCCCAAAAATAGTAATACTAAAAGTGTGCAAGCTTAAATGCCACTACTGATGCAAAAGGATGTCTTGTTTAGTCATCTAGCCTAATCATGGCTGAACATGTTTTAAATTTATTGTTGATAAGTTAGTGAAAAAAATGCTGGTCAAATCATTGAAGCTTTTCTTGTCGAAGAAAATATATTAGGAAAGAAAGATACTGGTTCCACATGCTTAAATCTGAACCAAAGAGAAGGATAGGGATGATTAGCAAATGATGGAACATAGTCCTCTCACATCTAGTTTTAGTTTCTTATGAAAATAAAGTTTGTGTGCAGTTTTTCTTGATGCCATGACTCATGATGAATTAGATTGTTTAATCCTGGTTCAAGTCATGCTTTAAATTTCTTATCAAATAGCTTATAAAATGAAGTCTCTCATACTACTTAATCTTGACAGTCAAATAGACTAGGTAGAGAATAAGAAGAGTTCACTAGCATAATATGAACTCTTGGAAGAAATAAGTGTAGAAGTAGGTAGTTTATTTATTTGCTTTCAAAAAGAAAAGATGTTAATGGGTTTTCCATTTCAAGTGCACCCAACGAAGATAAAATGTTAGGAAATTAGGTTAGGTAGGTAGAAGTGAAGTTGAGATAATCATGCTTTAACATTATCAAAATCACTACTTCAGGAAAGCAACAACAAAAGAAGAAGAAAATCTGCCCAATGGATGATGTACTGATCTTCATAAACCAAGAGATCTAAAATTCTGGACACCTCCTGAAAAGGAACTGCCCTCCCCAAGTGGAGCCACTGTTAGTCATCAGTAATTTTTACCTGTTTAGATGACTAAATTCTTGTCCAAGATTTTTGGAAACAAAACTCCTAGAAGTCTTGTGAGTTCTAGAAATCTCACTGCCTTCATCATCCTTAAGATAAATTTTTCACTATCCTGCTACTCTGTCAAGGCATGGCCATCCTATCACTCTGAGAAGAAAAAACCATAGATTTATGTCCCTCACTCTCACTATGCTTGCCACCTCTACCTATAACACTCTGTCTCTGTTTGCCTAAGCCCTTTATTTTCACACCTTGGTCGCCAAGTAACCCAAAATTTTCCTCCACTCACTAAGTGCCTCAAGCAATGGTGATTTTAAACTCCCTTTCTAATATATTTAGGTAAATCAAAATTGTTTAGTTGTCTAGGATGGTAGTGCATAAAAGTGTGTCTAAACCCTGTCTTCACCTCCAAATCTTGATTAAATATTTTCAGTCAAAAACCTATTCCAAAGGACATCCCAAAAAGTCATATAGAGTCTCTTAGGTTATGCACTGTCATGGTTCTAAACTCACTGTTTCTACAGATATTCAAAGGTGAAGTCAAGTGAAAACAAGGGTGAAACTTATCATTTTCCAAAGACATCAAAAGCCTCCAAAGGTATCTCCTTAATCAAGCATGAAGTCTGCATAAAGAACAATTTACCTATGATAAATCATTTCTGCATAAATGCTTTATAATGGTTAACAACAGAACAAATGCAAAGTAAGAGGCCTAAACCCATAAATGACATTCCACTGCAAGAGAAAGGACACAACAGGCCTAAGTTCACAAGGAGGATCATGATCTCATAACAGATTGTTGTAAAGTGCTGCCCATCAAAGAGTCCATGCATAAGATCTTGAAAATAGTGGCACAGGAGAAGAACTATGCACAAATCAAAGATTCAAATAAACAAGAAACCTGAGTGAAAAGGCTCCTTGGTGACTGCAGATAGAGATTAGAAGATGATGTCAGGAAATAATCTTTAAGGTTTGTTACCACAGTATCATTTCACTACAGCAAAGGCCAAATTTAAAAAGAGTATCAGTGTGAAGGCTTTTTGAGCTCCTTAGGCATAGTCATAGGTTTACAAAATACCACAAAAAGATATTTTGAGTGCTACTGCTGAGGGTGTAAAAGTGCCAAACTCCAAAGGAAGTTCAAGGATCAAAAACACTACTTTTACGATACCACCAACAAGCATAAATTAACCAAAAAGGGCTAGGGTTGCTGTATAGGATAGATTCTTCATGATTCTGACAAACCAGTGGCCAAAGAAAATATGAAATCATCTTTCAAAAAGGGTCCCCACAAAGGTCACTTTGTTTTTTAAAAACACCTGCAAAAGGAAAACGGGAAATATTAGCAAAGAAGTCAATGAAAAAGCAAGAAAGAAAAATAATAACCTTATTAAAGTGGGTTTGTATCTTTAATTTTTTCAAAAGGGTATAAAAACAACCCAAACAGCATCTCCCAGCTCCATTTGGTGATTTTCAAAAGGATTTGAGGGTTTTGTTTTTCAATTTTTTTCGGAATCTTGACAGAGTCTTCGGGTAGTTTTTCTGGGTGTTGCACTCCTATGCACCGCTACCATAAAATTTACTAAAGGGCATTGTGTTCTTATTGAGAGATGCTTCACACATGTAGAAGAGGCACCATGTAGCCTCTACATGAAATTGCATTCAGGGGTGCATGAAACTGCGTGCAAGGTCGCTCGACCCGCCTGCCAACTTCCTGCCGCGCTGTGCTCTTGTTGTATGCCCAGAGGCACGACTGTGTGTTCAGGGGTGCACGAACATCATTTAGGGGTGTACAAAACATTGTTTAGCCTCTACACAAAACTGCGTTCAGGGGTGCACGAAACTGCATGCAGGGGAACCTGACCCGCCTGCCAACTTCCCGCTGCACTGCGCTCCTGTTGTCTACCCGGAGGCACTACTTTGCGTTCAGGGGTGCACGAATATGCATTCAAGTGTGCATGAAACAAATTTCATGGGTGCCCAAAACAAAATTCAACACCTGCACGAGACATGTTCAACACTTGCTTGGTCCATTCAGCAGCTACACGAAGCTCATTCAGGAGCTACCCAAGGTGACCCGACACTATGTTCAGGACCACCTGAGAGGAAGTGTTCTGCACTCCTGCCAACAACATGCAACCTCAACCTTGGCACGTTCAGGAGCTGTATGAATTTTCATTCAGGAGGTGCTTGACCTGCCCACAAGGTGTTTTGAGCCAATTTCTTCAGCTGTGGAGATAATTTGAGAGATATTTCCCTCATATTCCTGTTTTTCTAAGGGTATGATTATGAAGTAAATTGGAGGTTCAGCTTAGAGAAGGAAGTAAAACCCTAAAAAGAATATTTTTTCTCCACATTTTTGAACCATTAAAATCATTGCAACCTCACCATCCCCTCTACCCTTTCCACATCATTCCACAAGCAATGTCAATTCTTTTAAGGATCTTAAGTTAGGGGTAAAAAAACAAAATGTCTAAAGAAGAGAATGTTGATAGTGGTGAGAAAAACCAAAGGCCTAAAGGGCAGGGGAGGAAGGGTGGGAAGCCAAATAGGTTTGAACCTATAAGCACTGAAAAGATGATAGCCTCTCCTACTATATTTGCCTGTTTTCAAGAATTAGGATGCTATAAATTCTGTAAAAAGTACAAAAGATCCAGAGTCACCCTCAGTTGACCAAGCTCTTTGCCCTAAACCTTCATAACCACCACGTATACCTAGCTGTGGTAAAGTTTGGGATGACCACCATTGCCATCTCCATGGCCACTGGAATACCTTGCATAGGGGAAAGGTGGTTCAAACAAATGCATCTGGACCTAAGCCACTATCACCCATATCCCTCTACAAAGTCTGCCATCATCATCTCAAGTTCCTCCTCCCACACCTCCATCACCCTCCACTAACCTTGGTTCATCCTCTTTACATGAATCATTGCCTCAAATAGACCTTCCTCATTCACCTTCCCCTAAGGAATCGGAAAATGAAGAAAGCAGTGGAGGAGAGGAAGATTGCCAAGAAGAAAGTAGTGATGCAGATGAAGAAAGTAGTGAAGTAGAGGAATATGGCCAAGAAGAAAGTAGTGAGACAAATGAATAAATAATTGAGGGAAAGGAAGATGTCCAAGAAGAAAGTAGTGATGAAAATGAAGAAATAAGTGAGGGAGAGGATGATGAAAATGAAGAAATCAATAAAGGCAAAGAGGAAGAAGAAAGTGATAAAGGCGGTGACAAAGAAGAAAGTATTGATGAAGAAGAAAACATAGATGAGAGTAGTGAGCCCAATGATGAGCAAAAAGACCAAAATAATGGATCTAATGATGAAGGAGATGACTCCAAGGATACAAGGACATAGGAAGCTTATCAAGAGGAAAACAGTGAACTAGAAAGAGACGAAAACATTGAGCGAGGAAAAGGGGAAAACAGTGAGCCTAATGAAAGTCAAAAAACAAATGACAGTCAAGAAGAAGAAGTAAACAATGAAGAAGATGAGACTGGAAATGCAAAGGAAAGTGGAGAGGAGGCATATGAAAGAAAAAAATAGGACAAAGAAGACGGTGGCCAAGATGGAAAAGGCAGCCAAGAAGCAGAGTTTGAAAGTGATTTCACTGAGCAAAACAATGAAGATCATGAGCTAAATAATGAAGATGATAAACAGGACATTGAAGAAGAAACCGACCTAGAGAACTCACCTAGTGAATAAGAAAATGGCCATCATAGTAAGGTAAAGACTAATGAGGATGCCCAAGACAATCACCCTACAAAGAGTGAAAATAGTGATACAAATGCTGAGTTAGACAGTGAATACAGTGGGTCAAAAGATGAAGAAGAGGATAGTCATGGAGATGAAGATATACCGAGCAAGGATAAAGACACCTCTAGTATTGCAAAAATAGAGGATGACAGTCCTAAATATCTTAACAGTGATGATGGCATAAGAGATAATGAGAATGCTTATCAAAAGCGCAGTCAAGAGCAAGGTGAGAGAAATGCACACACAGAGATCATCCATAAGGAAAAAAGAAGTCCTAAGGTCACTAATGATCAAGGTTTGCAAGTGGAACTTGTTGTACCTTTCCCCATTACCTCTCAAGGAGGAGGGAGGCATGTGTTTGCTACCTCCAAAGGGCAAGGGACCATGCCATCCTCCTCAACTCAAATGATTGAAAAAGATAAACAACAAGTGAAAGAGGAAGAAGACAATCATGAAGAGGAGAGAGAATTTGAGCTCATTCACATAGACAGTGATGAGGAAAATGAAACAAGAATTGAAAACTCCCTTCTACAAGACAGGAATGCACAGATCATGAATTTAGAAGCTGAATTAGAGAGAGCTAAGGATGTCACTCACTTCTTGTAGATGCAGAACAAACAAATGAGTGGCCAGCAGGCCAACTATGAATTAAGGGCACTCAAATACCGGAAAGAGGCTCAAAGAGCACAGGTGAAGTTGGAGGAGTACATGGGCACCTATGAAGAAATTCAGGATGAGGAGGGTAAATCTAGAAGAAGGCCTAGAACTATGGGTCTAAGAAAGGCTTTGGCACGAGAGAGGGAGAAAGAATTAGCCCAAGCACAACAATTTCCCCTCACTAAACTCCTTGCCATGGAAATTGAGCATAATAGGGAATCATGGCTTGAAAGGGCCAATATAAATCTTGAGAACAAACTGGAGAAGGCCAACAAAGATTTGAACTTGCAAAGAAGAATGACTGAGCACTATAAACGAAGAAACCACTTTGCAAGGAAAAAACTCAAAAATGCCCATAATGAGTGCCTGGAAAAAAAAAATGAAAAATACCAATATAGGCTTAGTATTTTGGCCCAAGCTTCTCTACAGGTCTCCAGGGACCCATGAGGTACCAACCTACCAAATTTGAGAGAAATTGAACAACTTTTTGTTTTTTGCAAATTTTGAGGCTAGGAACACAGCACACCCTGTGTTGTGCTTCTTACCAGGGAATCTTCAGGAGGAGAGGTTTAATTTTTTGTATTCCCCATTATTAGAGGAGTATTCTCACCAAATTTCAGCTTAGTTGGAGTTTTTTTGACCCCCCAAAAGGGTCAAAAACACTCAAATTTTCACCTTTTTGCCCACTTTTCTGAGCATGTGCTGCGCTCTTGGAAATCTTGGAATTTTACCTTTTTGGAAAACTTGTAGAGGTCAGATTGAATAAATAAAGGTAGATATGGACAGTAGACTTCAATTTCTTTCCAACAAGATATCATAGAGTCTTTTCCCACATCGGGAAGGCCTCCAAAACACTACTGCAAAAAGGCTTATTTCTGTGCTGCGCTCCTGGCATAATGTGCATTTGGAAAGTTTTCATATGCTTTTCAGGACCTAAAATTCAATTTAATTTCTATTTTTGACCGGAAAAGATATTTGTTAGATATTTTTGTGTCGTGGGCCTTGCAAGGCCTCAAGGACAACTTAGGATATTTCTTGTTGGCCAATAGGCTTCTAGATACTCTTTTTCCTTTTCCTCTTCCTTGCTTTTTATATAAGGCATGACGATTCATTGTAAACAGTTGGGGACTTGATGTGTTTAAGAGCAATACATGGTTTTCAGAAGTTGATGAACAATCTAGTGTTGTGGAGCTTGTGGACGAGTTGCCTTGGTTGATAATGATGAAGGCTTGCTTGCAGGATTCCTGAGTTTAGTTAATGGTGAAGTATCTCTCATTTTTTCATGTTTTTTCTCATTTTTCATATGTCCATATTTCTATATTGAAATAGCTTAAAAGAGTATAGGATGAGAAATGTTGTTAGAGGCACCTCAGTCCTCCTGTTTTCTATTTTCTTCATGTTTTCTTCTGCTGGGTTAGTTTAAGGAATTATTAGTTTCTCCTTAGGCCCACCTAAGATTTTCTATTTAATTATTGGATTAATATTTTAGTTTACAAACATGATTCATGGTAAGCCCTACTTGTTTTATGCTATCTAAACTCTGTCTTGAAATCTCTCTTTGATGTATTGATTGATTAGGTTAAGCCAAAGAGGTATTGTTTCGATGTTGCCCGTTGTATATGATTATCAGTTTTCCTCAAAGTTCTTTATAGTTTAATGAATGATGTTTAGGCATTCCCTCTTCATTTATTTATGCTATCTGTCTCTTATATGTTTTCAAATATTGAAAGTAGAATAATTGAAGTTAGATAAGTTGTCTTACTTCATTTGCTCCACTGGATTGTATATCTTGAATGTGTATTTGTTTAAAAGTATAGTTATTGAGTAAATGGTGTGCCCTATCTCATAACCAGTATATTTTGCTTATTATTATTCAAGATCTCTCTGTTCATAGGTATTTGACAAAGGATTCTTAACTGCCCTTTTCCCTACCTTGGTTCCCAAACTTAATGTCCATTTCACCTCATACATAAACTTTAAAGATCCATTAACTACACTAGATTTACCCTGTGATGTACCCTGATTCATTATGAAGATATCAAAGACTTCATAGACTCCATAGCCCAATTGATTTGATAGCCTCTCACTCCACCTATCCTACTTGATCATCTTACCCCAACCAAAAAAAACAACAAACCTACACTTAACAACTAGCCTAAAATCAACTATCCAAAGCAAACAAGTTCACATCCTTCGCATAATAGAGAGATCCCTCTCTGAGTCCAGGAAGGCTAGGTCCTAGGACCCCAAAGAATGGTCTAATGTTACCTTGTCATTTGGTTTACCAATCTGCCAAATCACGGGACACTAAGATGTACCACATGGGGTGGAGACTCTCTATGTGCCTTATGCTACATGTTTCAGGGAGAGTATTGGTTCAGCCATGTTTGTTTCATTTGAATTCTTGACTCCTTGTGGGATGGACTATATACATCTCATAATAACATTGGAGAAACAATTCATGGAAGGTTGGTTTGGTGAACACTTAGCTCATGGAGGAAGCTTATCACTTGATTGTGTCACCAATGGAGGAGGAAAGAAGTTGCAACACTCATCTTATCAGTTGCTTGAGGACAAGAAACATTTTGGAGGGGAGGAATGTAATATTCCCAATTAGTCCTAAGCTAATGGGAATATTCAATTTTTTTTTGTTTTATGTTTCATGAATAAAATTGTAAAGGAAGATCAATAAAACTCCTAAACAACAAAATAAATCAATGCCACATGTGAGAAAAGCTAAATATGGGCTATTTACATAAGCACACTTAGGTGTGAAAGAGGCTGGATCATTTGACCAAGTCAACCATGAACAAATCAACAACGCTTTCTAGAAGAAGTGATCCTCATTGATGCATAGCGTAGTCTTAGTTAGAGGTGGCACATGTGAAAGCGGCTAAATCATTGAGATGGTTTAGGGTTTTGCAAGATCTCTATCTTATAAAAGGAAGAGGAGGACAACATGAGAAGGTTGTTGATGATATTATATTTTTGAATATATTTTCTATTTAGACATATATCATTCTCTTGTTGTTTAGCTGAGAATAGTGTTGTTTAGCACTGGGCATTCCTGATTGGGAATCCCACCTCTTTCCTTGAGAGGCCTCTTGGAAGAGTCTTGCTAATCTTGTCCACTATCAGGCATTTGGCCAAGCTTCATCTTCTAGCTACAATGCAGATCCTATTGAGGGTTTGATTGTCCTTGTAAGATGCAGCAAGAGGAGGCTAGATCTGCTTAGGTCTAGACCATTCTAGTGCCTCTTTTCAATGGGAAAGTCTTCTATCCCATTGGCAAGAGTGTATTGGATCATTGGATCTTTAGATCCACATCTTGGCATCAGGCCAAACTGATCTTGAAACCTACAGTGCAGTCCATCTTCCAGATCTGCATTTTTCTATAGGCGCTGTTGTGAGGGCTTTTGGCATAACTTTCGAGGAGTGATCTCTAGTGCTAGGAATCTGCCCTTCACTGTGGTGATCCATCTATTTCAGATCCAATCCATGTTATACTCAGATCTGATTTGGATACTCCTGTAGTTACTTCAGAATTTTCTGAAGAAACCTGTAGATCTGCAGGTTTAGATCTCAGATCTACTACCTGTGCTTCATGTATTGCTGAAAACCCCAAGGGGTATGTAAAGTAGAGACTCTATAGTGTATGGATTTTTCATAGTTCTGACTGTTCATGCATTATTTTGATCTAGATATAAGTTTTAATCAACAACTATTGCAGCCTAATGAAAATAATGTTGTCAAGCCTTTTGCAGTGAATATATGAGATTGCAACACCTCTTTTTGAAGGTTTTCTTTTGTTTAAGTCTTCTATTTCCAATTATACATTGTATGGGCCTCATTGTAAATCTAATTTGCTGATGTATATGTAAATTTTAAGCCTTCATATTGGCCTCCCACTCTTACTTTGTTGAACTGCGTTATTTCTTAGCAGTGTTGTTCACTATTGCTGCACGATTTCCATTTGGGATATTATAAAAACACACAAAAACAAAAATCCGTTTTTCTTTTGACCGGACAATGTTTTTTCATTCGATTGAACAACAACTGCTCAATCAATTGAAAACAAAACACGTAAAAAAGAAAATCCATTGTTCAGTCAATCAAACAGTAGTTGTTTAGTCAATTGAACAAAGAACCAGAATTTTTCATATCTATACAATGGTGGAATCACAATCAAATGCAAGACAATATATACATTGTTATGAATTTGTAATTTTAGCATATTGTGAGACTAAAACTGCAGAAGCAACATTATTTCAACCAACTTGGGATTCTAGGATCTGGCCCTCCTGAATCCGGAGAGGGATCTCTCCAATAAGTGCAAAGATGGATTTGTCTTTGAATTTTGGGGTAATAATATTAGGCTAGTTATGAAGGCCAAGGGTTTTGTTTGTTTTTTGGATGGTTGAGCATGATTACTATTTGAGATGGAAATTTCTAAGTGCAAAGAGTTTCAAAGGTGAGAAGTTGCAAGTGAATAGAACAGCTAGGCTAAAAATATAAATATAACGCTGGTTTTTAGTTCATTGGGCTATGGAGTCATAACGGGGCTTTAATTGAACAACAACATCAAGTGTGATCCAAGGGGAAATTCATCTACACCACAAGATTATTGAGATTTAAATGATGGAATGGGAACAATAAAGTGTTGGAGAGGTGGAAAATGATAATAATTTCACAAAGGATTTATAGTCAGTCCAAACAAGAAAAGCCTCTTAAGTAACTATTTAAAACCAACCAAGTGCAGGGCTAACCATTGACTTCTTGGGAAAGTTTGTATTAAAGCAGCTTAATTGACAAACAATCCAGTAATCCACATAATTACCTTCAGAAAGTATGAAAACATATAAGAGAAGACAGAGTATAAACTTAAGATCAGATAAAGTACTTTTAAACCTAGTCTACTTTCAGTTAACACCAAGGGAAACTTTCAGAATGTGACTTTGGAGAAAAGAAGCTAGAAACAGGGCAAACCATCACTTTTCTAGTCTAAATTTAATAAGCAAATAAGGAAAATAAATTTCAAGAACAATGTTTAAAGAAAACAGTAGGATGAGGGAACTCCAGCATTCCTAACTGCTTAAACTGTATTAAATCATTCTTAAACAAACAAATTGGAGGAAAACATTGAGATAAAGCTTTTCAGTTAGAGAAGGTTACTGATGTACAGCAGGTCCTAACTCTATAAATGTTGTTCTTTATCAGAAATAGTGAACAATATGTCATACATAGAAGGAAAACAATAACAAAGAAAGGGGCACTTCACCAGTGATATAGACCAGGATCCCAAGAAACAGCTTGTTTATTGATGTCAAACCAGTTACAGTACTCGGGTCCAATGTTTCAGTTCAGCAATCATCTTCACTATCCAGCCTAACAAAACTAACACAAGCAGAGCTCCAAGGGCTAGTGAACACTATTTACAATTAGAAGTTTAAGCTCAAGTGTATTTCAAAGTTCTACAACCAATGGTTTCTCATCTTCTACAGAGGTATTTATAGAAGAATGAGGAGGTGAGATCTGATAAAAGATCTCTCAGGAAAATTAATACAGATTCAAGACTTCTCGGCCTTTGAGGGGCCCAATGGAGAAGTTTATAGGTGTTCTATCTGCATTAACTATTTTTTCATTTATGATTTAAGCTCGGTGGGAGCTTTTATTGACTTTGAGGCTTTGTGTTACGTTGGAGTAACTCTGCAGATATTTTTGCATTGAAGTTCCTTGCAGAAGTAACTCTTCGGCTGTGTTGAGGCAAATATCTAATTTTGAAAAATAACTTCAGCCTCTGTTTGAATGATTTGAGGCACAAGTAGAATTTATGGTAGCTAAGGAATCAATTCACCTCAAATGTGGCGGCGGAGGCCTTTATACCTTTTAAACACTTATGATTTTCTTTTGATTGTGTTTTAATTCGGGGAATTAGGCTTTTGATAATCATTCTTAGCCGTAATTCCCCAAATCTGTCTTCAATATTCTGTTCTTCTGTGCTCTGTTCTTCAACACTGATACTCTTTTAACTATTTTTTTAGTAAAACAGTGTCTTGTCGATGTGCAGGGCCGCGCTGGGCTTTAAAGGCATCAATGCTCATGAAGCATTGATAAAACGTTGAATTCGATCCTTGCAAATGGTCTTCATTGATAATTCAAAGGCACGGGAAACGTCTTTCCCAGCCTTCGGCATTTCTTTTGAATCAAATGGAAAAACCATTAATCTCTACAAATATACGCAAAATATTAGAAAATCCTGCATTTTCAGGTTTAACTGCTTCAGAAGGCAGGGAAGGAGTGTAGCCGTTGGATGGCAATCATTCGACGATGGAGGTCTATTTAGAGGAGGTTAAATAAACATGGGGAAATGAACAATTCAGAGTGATTTTGGACCGTCCGATCTGGACACGTGGACGGTCCGGATCCAATCGGAGGATCGCAATCGGGGGTGGTGAGCAAATGCACCGATTTGAAAGTTACGATGCGATGTAGCACGAACCGTTGATCTGAGGATCAGATCAACGGTGGAAAATGAATCAGGGATGGCCGATCGGCGGGAGAAAACAAGTGTATGCGATGGAAAAATGCGATGTGATTAAAGCTCCGATGCGATGGAGCGCTGGCCGTTTGATCGGCTTACGATCAACAGTGGGGATTTTTAGAATGAACCGACGGAAAAACCCTTTTATTATGTATAGAAGTTTGAAAAATTAAATGGAATGCAAAGGTTTAATATACAATCGGGCGGGTTTATATGTAATGTGGTTGGCGCCCGTTTGCGGGGCCTTTGGACTTTATGAAATGTTATATGCCCGGGGCGTATATAAAACAAAGGGCCTATTCGCAATTGGAACTTCGGGCCCGGTCTTTCAATCTACCCATTGAATTTTCCCGATGTGATAAGCGCCTTGGGACCTTTAACTCTCGGTCCTGGGCATAGGGTATATGAAATGAAAAAGTGCGGGGGCGGAAATATAATACAGAGACTCAATCGCATCGGAAAATTTTGATGCGGTCTTTTCGATCAACCCATTTGGATTTCCCTGATGCAATTGCGTGATCGGTATTTCTAATCTAACCATTTTCATTTAACACGTGACTTTAGCTCTTTAGATCAAAACTTTCGATAGATGGGTTTTTGTATTTTACAAAGGAAAAAATGGATCGGGAATGGATTTTTTAAGGTTTTAAGTGCGGAAGGCAGGCCCTCGGTTCATAATATGATCGGGGTTTTTATAATACAAAGCTAATCGCATCGGAACTTTCGAACATGGCAAAGACTTGCGTTCTTGAAACTTTCCGATGTGATAATTGTTGAACAATGTTAGTGCTTGGTTCTAGGGTGAGGGAATGTGGGGGAAGTGGTTTTGAAACTCAACCCAAGGGGCTTGAGCCCTTATGTAAAAACATGTATTTTTTATGAAAATTTTCAAGTTTTTCCAATGGATTTGGGGGTTTCGGTAAGGTTAAAGAGTGAGTCTTTAACTTTGTAAAAGTGATTTTCATGAAGGGAAGAAGAGAAATCATGAAAACAAAGGATTTTTATGAGGAAAAAAGGGGAGCAAATGAAGGCTAGTTTTGAGTGAGAGAAGGGGGAACAATGATAGTTTCTCAGCAGTCTTTTCTCATGAAATCTGCAGAATTTCTGAGTATATAATGGAAATAGTAAATGAAGATTTTGAGACAGAGGCATGAGGCCTTCCAGAGTCTTCAAGAGCCAACAATTTTTAGCAATAAAATTTGTTCCTTGAAGGCTCAAAAAGACTTAGCCACCTTTTGCTAAAACAAATATTATAGGTGGCTAACAGTGGCTCCACTTGGGGATGATGCCTTCTTGAAGGCATCAAGAACTTCAGACTTGCATTCTCTGGGAGGTTGACCTGTGCCACATCCATTATGTTCTCTGGGAGGCTGACCTGTGCTTGATCCATTGGGCTGCCCTTCCTTTGCTGGGATGATCTTGCTTTGAAAACATATTAGAAACTATAAAAAGAATGGATCTTTCATCAACAAGCTTTGTACCTACCCAATCCTACAGATCTAACATTTTTTCTTCATTAGAGTGCACTTGGATTGGAAAACTCTTTTCACAACATTTTATTCTTTTGAAAGAAGGAAATCTAATCTATTTTTATTCCTTATTTCTCCATGGACTCAGATTAAACAGTTGAGCCCATATGATTCTCTACCTATTCTATCAATCTGTTAGGATTAAACAGTCTAACTTGATGCTAGTCCATGGCATGAAAAACAAGCTGCACATAGACATTTATTTTGTAGAAAATTGAATAAAAAATGGAAGGCTTAAGATCGGAAAATTTTTCATCATGGCCTTCCCTTTCCTTTACAGCTCTGTTTTGACTCTTGTTTTGAGCTGTTTTTCTTCTATCAACTGGTTCAGATTTTGATCTAATTAGAACTAGATTTACTTCTTTTTGACTCAGAAAAATAAAACATATTTGAGTCATTTATTTTTGAAACTTTAGGTTCAGATTTTGATTTTGTTTGAACCTTTAATTTCTATCCTAAACTATCTACTGATAAGCCAAGATTAAATAGTTTGGCAAATCGAATTCACTATCCTATCAACAGAAAATTTAAAGCTAATCAGTCAAGTTTAGGCTGTTTGACTAACTAGAAGTGTGTTATTCAGGAGTGGCATTTAAGCTTGCACACTTTCAGAATTTGTTTCTCTTTTTTGGTATGGGGATATACCTTTCTTGTTTTTCACAATCTGCCCTCTTTTCTTTCCTTTTTTGTTTTTGTATTTTTTATTTTTCTAACTTTGAATGCAATGGTGGATGAAATATTTATAATGAAAAAGATAAAAAAGTCTTCAAAACATAGCATTGATCAAGATAAGTAATGCTTAAGCATCATGCCATTGATAGGACCCCCAAACAATTCTGATACATTCAACTCCTGCAAGAAAAATGCATTGTTACCAGCAGCTGAGTGAATAGAGTAAGGGCCAAGCCATAAGTTGTCAAATTTTCCATGCTTGCCCTTTTCTTCCCTTCTTGAGTCCCATTTTAAAACTTTGTCCCCAATCTTGAAATTGTTGGCCTTTTTTCTTCTGTCAAAAAGCTTTTTAATGCTGTCCTATTTCTGCAATGCTTTGTTATAAACTTCCTCTCTGGTTTTCTGAAGATGAATGCTCTGGTTTATTCTTCTGATCATTTCATTTTCTTCAGTTTGTAATTCTTGAATCAAATTCATAACTGGTACACCAAGGTTGTTTGGAAAAATTGCATCAGTACCATACACAAGCTGGAAAGGTGACATACCAATAGATTTCTTCAAAGTCAATCTGTCAGCCCAAAGTGCATGAACCAACTTTGTGTGCCAAGAATTTTTGTTTTCCTCCAACAGATTTTTGATTATGTTCACTAAGCTTTTATTTGAGGATTATTCAAGTCCATTACCCTGGGGGTAATAAGCCGTGGAATGCCCCAATGTTATCTGATATCTATGACAGAACTCAACCATCTTCTTTGATCCAAATGCTGTTGCATTATCAGTGATGATCTTGGTAGGACAGCCAAATCTAGAGAGAATATTAGTCTCCATAAATTTTATGATAACTGAATCATTGGCCTGCCTACAAGGTATGGCTTCTATCCACTTAGTAAAATAGTCTATGGCAGTGAGAATCCATCAATGCTGGGCAAAATATGGGGGATGGATTTCTCCTATGAAGTCAAGTCCCCACTGTTGAAATGGGGCCTCAACAATGATTGGATGCAGAGGTAGAGGTAACAGTTTTCTTTTGCCTTCAAAAAGTTGACATTTATGACAGGCTATGATCATTTTGTGCATATCATGGAAAAGAGTAGGCCAATAGAAACCAACCCTCAAAATTTTGTTGGCTATTGCCTTCGAGTACAAATGACCTCCACACTCTCCTTCATGAAACTAATATTTAACCTTCTCTGCATCAAACTTAGGCAAACACTTAAGCAATACACCACTTTCATTTTTCCAATAAAGACATCTATCTATAATGCAATATTTTACAACTTTTAACTTTAAGAATCTTTCCTTTGTTTTTGTTAAACCAGGAGGTGTATTCAAATTAAGCAAAACATAAATAATATCAGCATACCAAGGAGAATTCATAAAATGATCTTCAACTATAGGAGTTTAGAATCCTTCTTGGTCATCCAAAGCATCAATCATATTAATATCAAGAACTTCAAAATTGGATTCAGCCATCAATCTAGCTAGACCTTGGCCTTTGATGAGTTTAGTGGGTTTTATCTCTAAATCATATTCAAGAATAATAGCAATCCACTTACCTCTCTTACCATCTGGGTCTTGTGTTAGAATGTCTTTAACAAATAATTTTGGGACAAAGGCAATGGTGTGTGAGTGAAGGATGTACACTCTGAAGTCTTTCAAAGCTTTAACCAAAGAAAAATCTTGTTTCTCCATAATGTTATACTTCAAAGGGGCATCACTCAATGCCTTGCTAAAGAATGCAATAGGCTGCTCTTGTCCTTCTAGATTTTTCTGCAAAAGGACAACAACTATGGTATGTTATGATGCAAATGAAAAAATATAAAAATATTTTGAAAAATCAGGACTTATAAGAACCGATGTTTTGGTTAACGCTTGTTTCACCAGGTCAAAGGACTTCTTTGATTCCAAGGTCCATTTTACCCCTTTCTCCTTCTTTAACATATTGGTGATATTCCTAAGGATCTCAGCCAAGTTGGGGATGAAGCTTCTCAAAAAGTTAATCTTTCCGATGAAAGACTGCAACTCTTTAATGTTTCAAGGATGAGAGATTTGCAATATGGCCTCAATCCTCTTTGGATCTATCTTTATACCCTCTTCCAAAATAATGTGCCCAAGAAGTTTACCTTCTTGGAGACCAAATAGTGTCTTCTTAGGGTTTAAATATATCCCAAACTTTCTGCACTTCTCTAAAACCTTTCTTAAATGTTCTATGTGCTCTTCATCTGTTTTTGAAAACACAGTGACAACATCAAGGCATATAATTATGAAGTAGCCCAGTTCTTCTGAGAATGCTATGTCCATGGCTCTTTGAAAAGTTGCTTCAGCATTCATTAGACCAAAAGGCATCTTCAAATACATGAAAGTGCCCCATGGTGTAGTAAAGGCTGTCTTTAATTGATCAACAGGGTGGACTAAAATCTGATTGTACCCTGAATAGCCATCAAGCAAAGAAATTCTTTTAGACCCTACCACCCTTTGTAAAATATGATCCATCTTGGGTAAAGGGTAGTTGTCCTTTAATGAAGCTTTGTTTAAGTCTCTAAAGTCTATACAAAGCCTGATTTCTCCAGTTTTCTTCCTAACAGACACGAGATTAGATACCCATTTAGAATATCTAACAGGGACAATAATACCAGCATCATACATTTTCATGATCTCCTTCTGAACCAATGGTAACTGGACAGGGTTTATTCTATGCAGTTTCTATTTGAATGGTTTTTGGTTTTATTTGAGGGGAATTTTGTGTTGTATTATTTTAGTGTCCTAGGATTTAAGATCTTCATAACTCCATGCAAAAACATCAGAGAACTCTTTAAATAGCTTAATGTATTTAAGTTTAATGTGAGCTAGTAAAGTCTTGGAAAGTTTAATCATTTTCGGCTTAAGTTTGCTGCCAATATTACACTCTTCCACTTCAGTCTCTATAGGATCTAGTTTTGGTTTATTCGACACATCGTTAAAATCGAACAGCTCTTCTAAAGGGGCTAGACCCTTAGGCAAACTTTCGTCTTTAGAGTGCAGAGTTTCTAAATCCTCTGTTTTAAACTCTGCATTCATTTCTGTTTCGCTTTCAAGTCTGCTAGATAACAAGTTTATATTAGAAAGTTCAGGAGACGATTCTTCTTCATCAAGAAAATTTTCTTCCTTACAGTCTGTTTCATAGTCTGAGTCCGAACCATTTAGTTCGAATTCATTTCTAAATTGCATGAAGTCTTCTATTTGTTTGTCATTGTCAAACACCTGGAAATACTTCTCATTATCAGGCATAGCTGGTCTAAATTTTATCTGAGTTTTGCAGTCTTTGGTGTTATATGGCGTTAAGCATGCTCTAGCTGCAAAGGCTAAATTGTGGGCCACAATATTTCTTCTTCTTGGGATAGAAATTAGTTTGGACTCGAATGTTTTCAAAAGGTCCATGACATCGTTTCAGTAGGCCCTGAGTCTGGGATGATTTGTGTTATACTCCCCATTGACCTTCCTAATAACTAACTCAGAATCCCAATGAACTTTAATTCTTTTGGCTCCTATCCTTTTCAACAAACTTAAGCCTAGGAGAAGGGATTCATATTCTGCTATGTTATTGGAACACTGGAAGTTTAATGTACAGGAAATACATTCTGTGTGGTTGTTTTCAGTGTTAGTAATCTAGACACCTGCGCTAGCATTTTTCTTAGTGCAGGATCCATAAAAATACATACTCCACAGAGGACTATTCTTAGTTTCATCCTGGTTATTGTCCTCTTCAACTAACGTGCTCAAAGGTTGTTGTGAAAACTCAGCACTTAGTTGTATTTTTTTTTATTCCCCAAGATTTGCGCTCATTTGAGGGTCGTTTTCTTTAGTGTCCAGGTTTAAAAGCAAAGGACGCATGACCTGTAGTTCAAAACCTTTGTTTAGCTTGCTAATGTCTTCAAATGCAGCAAACTGTTTTAACATTTCTGCGTTGTGTTCCTCTTCCTCCCTATCGGTCGTTAATCCTGTTAAAGTGACTTGTTCACCAAGTGTTTCATCATTAAACATAATAAAAGAATCAAGGCCTGTAGTTATAGAATACAGGGGAGAGTTTTGTGGTCTGTCTTGACTTGTAACTGTGAATTTCATATGGGACTCCCTGTAAAGTCTTCTATTCTGATTGAAAACAGGGATAGTCATATAGGTCATGTCTATTTGCATAGTCCCTTACAACTTAGCCCCCCAAGATCTTGATAATAACATTCCATACTTTGGAGGCACATCAGCCACAACAATATCCATGACTAAACAATTGGCTGGAATTTGGGCTTAGTTAACACAGAGGTCTTTGATTAATCCTAAACATTTTACTCTCCTGGAATCAAAGGAGTAAAGGTCTTTGTAAGGTCTAGTGATTTCTAGACCAAGGCTCTCCATCACAACTTTAGGCATTAAATTAGGAGAGGCCCCAGAGTCATGCATAGTGTTGTGCAAAATTTTGTCATGAATGTTTAAACTCACATAAAAGGGAGGAGCAAGTCCCTCTTGATATCTACCTTCAATCTTAGGACCAAAAATCAGCTCGGGTTGGTCATCATTAAGATTGAATGTATCATTATTCTCTTCTATATTTAAAGCCTTCAAAATTTGGGTTCTATATAAATGTTGGGTAGCTAACTCGGTCAAGGGAACAAAGATTTTTATCTTTGAGATTTCCTGCTCAAGGCTGAAGGGAAATTGGTTCTTTGAAGTGCTGGTTTCAGCCTTATTAACTGTCGCTTTATCAGTAATATCAGATTGCTGATTTGTTTTATTTACACTTGACAAAATTGTTTTCACAGGAGTACTAGCTGAAGTGTTAGTACTACTAAGGTCTGCACTCTGTTTTTCATTGCTTTGAGTGCCTTTCTCTTTTCCTTTATCAAAATTTACAACCACTGTTTTATCCTTTTTTTTGACAACTCTAGGCTTGGTTGTAGTGTTGTTTTGTGAAGATTTGTTAGAGGTTTTGTTGTTGGGGTTCTGTTGACTGGTTTTGATTCTAAGGTCGTATTCTCTTTAAGACTCTATGATGACATTTTCCATGTCTTCATAATAATTTTCATCATCATCTCTTATGTCATCATAGGTGTGTATAGACCTTTTTTTCTATCATAATGAATCTCAAAGTTATCATCCTCTACCCCGAACATGTTGATATCATCACCCTCTGTTATCTCATCCGTTTCCTCAATCTCGCTCACATAATTTTGATGAAAGGGAGGATTGATCTGTTGATCATATTCCCTAGGTCTGTCTGGAGGTTGGTTCCTTCTAAAATTTTGATTCTGGTTCTGATTTCTATTTTGAGGAGCATTTTGGTTTTGGCTTGCTTGTGCTCTCTTAATTATGCTCATCTCTTTCATCATTTCTTCCATCATTCTCTCCATCTTTGAGTTGGAAGTAGAAGGTGTGGATTCCTCTCTAAAATATACTCTCTTTTTAGTTTTCATTCTAGCTCTCTTCTCCATTAAGTTGACTTCCACAGAAAGAAAACCCTTTTGCATATCTTCAAGAGTTGCAAAATATCTCTCTCTCAGCTGATAGGTCATGTCAGAGTCAAACCCTTTAGGAAACTTTTTTAAAGCTGAGCCTTGTGGAGGTTTTAGTTTTGGGGAAAGTGTGTTATACACACTATTGAATCTAGTGCAGTAAGCTTGCACACTTTCCCCAGTGTTTCTATGGAGGTTCTTGTAATAAGAAAGGACTTGAAGAGGGTTTTTCTTTACTTCCCATTTGTTTAAGAATGTTTGATGGAAGGCTTGGAGATCATTAATACTATGGGGGGCTAGGCCTTTGAACCATTTTCTTGCTTCTCCCCCTAAGCTCTGAGCAAATAACCTAAGTTTGACGGAATCATCATCAATTTTGTTTCTGTCAAAGTAGTCATTCATCTTATCCACATGTTGTGATGCAGTTGTAGCATTTTTAGCATCATATAATGGAATTTTGGACTGATAGTCCTGTGGAATATTGACTAATGGTGCAGGAAGGACTAAGGGAGCATACCATGCTGCCATGATATGTGGTATAGGTGGATTCACAAGAGGTGGATTGATGAAAGGGAAAGTGGGTTGTAGTGGAGTGGTTTGAACAGTGGCTGTAGGGTGAGCAGAAGTAGATGGACCAGGAGTAGATTGCTGAGCTGATCTTGGGTGAGAAACACCTAAGTTGTGAAGGAAATGCAAATCAGGAGGTGTTGTTTCTCTGTTGCCAGGATGTTCACTTATTTCAGGAGATGGAAGTGAAGACTCAAAACCTAGCTGATCTAAATCACCAAGAGACCTAGTTATAAAGGGATTTACTAAGTCAACTTGTGATTGTTGTAGAGCTGAAAGATTTTCAGGGACTGAATTAGCTCTCAAGGGTGATATGAAAACAATTGATAATTTATTCCTAGGAGACTTCCTAAGGATACTTTCTGGGTTATCAACTATGTCAGGTGGGTTAGGGTCAGGATGGGCTCTAGTGTGAATCTTTCTAGGAGCCACTATGCTATGTTTTTCAGACCCAAAACAATACAAGTTCAACCAGATATGACAATCTTTAAAAAGTTAACTAGTCTGTTTGAAATTCAATCCTACAGTCCTCTAACTGAGTTTGAATGATATTATAATATTAAGGGTTCTTCCCAGTGGAGTCTTAAGGTCTGTTAAGGAATGTGGAGTCGCAAAGTGGAATTTTTTAGCTCTTTTTAGAGGTAAAAGGTTTTATGGTCCACCACCATGTTTATTGAATACCAATCTGAATTTTTTTTAGGTTTTTCTGAGTTATTTTTTAGTTGTATGGTTTTTAAGAATATCCTAACTCTGTTTCAAAACATAGCTATGGTTATGAGACAAAGACAGTTTACTCTTATGGCTAAGCCAGCTGATCTTTCAAGGTTAGATAAAGTTTTAAGAGAATCCTAGGTTTTACCTAGCTTGTCACTGATTCAAACAAGTTTTATCATGATTACCATTTTTTGGTAGTGCTTGAAAAGGCTGCTTTTTACTCACAATTTTTGTATGAAATTTTTTACGGGGAACCAGAGATTACAATTAGATTCTTCTCCAGCGGAGTCGCCAGAAATTTTAGGAATCTATAATTTTAGCAGATTGGTGAGACTAAAACTGCAGAAGCAACATTATTTCAACCAACTTTGGGATTCTAGGATCTAGCCCTCCTGAATCCGGAGAGGGATCTCTCCAATAAGTGCAAAGATGGATTTTTCTTTGAAGTTTGGGGTAATAATATTAGGCTAGTTATGAAGGCCAAGGGTTTTGTTTACTTTTTGGGTGGTTGAGCATGATTACTGTTTGAGATGGAAAGTTCTAAGTGCAAAGAGTTTCAAAGGTGAGAAGTTGCAAGTGAATAGAATAGCTAGGCTAAAAATATAGATATAATGTTGGTTTTTAGTCCATTGGGCTATGGAGTCATAACAGGGCTTTAATTGAACAACAACATCAAGAGTTATCCAAGGGGCAAGTAATCTACACCACAAGATTATTGAGATTTAAATGATGGAATGGGAACAATAAAGTGTTGGAGAGGTGGAAACTGATAATAATTTCACAAAGGATTTATAGTCAGTCCAAACAATAAAAGCCTCTTAAATAACTGTTTAAAACCAACCAAGTGCAGGGCTAACCATTGAATTCTTGGGAAAGTTTGTATTAAAGTAGCTTAATTGAAAAACAATCCAGTAATCCACATAATTACCTTCAGAAAGTATGAAAACATATAAGAGAAGACAGAGTATAAACTTAGGATCAGATAAAGTACTTTTAAACCTAGTCTACTTTCAGTTAACACCAAGGGAAACTTTCAAAATCTACCTTTGGAGAAAAGAAGCTAGAAACAGGGCAAACCATCACTTTTATAGTCTAACTTTAAGAAGAAAATAAGGAAAATAACTTTCAAGAACAATGTTTAAAGCGAACAGTAGGACGAGGGAACTCCAGCATTCCTAATTGCTTAAACTATATTAAATCATTCTTAAACAAAAAAATTGGAGGAAAACATTCAGATAAAGCTTTTCAGTCAGAGAAGGTTACTGATGTACAGCAGGTCCTAACTCTATAAATGTTGTTCTTTATCAAAGAATAGTGAAAAATATGACATACATAGAAGGAAAACAATAACAAAGAAAGGGGCACTTCATCAGTGATATAGACCAGGATCCCAAGAAACAACTTGTTTATTGATGTCAAACCAGTTACAGTACTCAGGTCCAATGTTTCAGTTCAGCAATCATCTTCACTATCCAGCCTAACAAAACTAACACAAGCAGAGCTCCAAGGGCCAGTGAACACTATTTACAATTAGAAGTTTAAGCTCAAGTGTATTTCAAAGTTATACAACCAATGGTTTCTCATCTTCTACAGAGGTATTTATAGAAGAATGAGGAGGTGAGATCTGATAAAAGATCTCTCAGAAGAATTAATACAGATTCAAGATTTCTCGGCCTTTGAGGGGCCCAATGGAGAAGTTTACAGGTGGTCTGTCTGCATTAACTATTTTTTCATTTATGAGTTAAGCTCGGTGGGAGCTTTTATTGACTTTGAGGCTATGTGTTACATTGGAGTAACTCTGCATATATTTTTGCATTGAAGTTCCTTGTAGAAGTAACTCTTTGGCTGCGTTGAGGAAAATATCTAATTTTGAACAATAACTTTGGCCTCTGTTTGAATGATTTGAGGCACAGGTGGCATTTATGTTAGCTGAGGAATAAATTCGCCTCAAATGTGGCGGTGGAGGCCTTTCTGCCTTTTAAACACTTATGATTTTCTTTTAACTGTGTTTTAATTCAGGGAATTAGGATTTTGATAATCATTATTAGCCGTAATTCCCCAAATATATCTTCAATATTCTGTTCTTCTGCGCTCTGTTCTTCAACACTGATACTCTTTTAACTGTGTTTTTAATAAAACATTTTCTTGTCAATGTGCAGGGCCACGCTGGGCTTTAAAGGCATCAATGCTCATGAAGCATTGATAAAACGTTGAATTTGATCCTTGCGAATGGTCTTCATTGGTCTTCATTGATAATTCAAAGGCACAGGAAACGTCTTTCCCGGCCTTCAGAGTTTCTTTTGAATCAAATGGAAAAACCATTAATCTCTGCAAAAATACACAAAATATTAGAAAATCCTGCATTTTCAGGTTTAACTGCTTCAGAAGGCGGGGAAGGAGTGTAGCCGTTGGATGGCAATCATCTGACGGTGGAGGTCTATTTAGAGGAGGTTAAAGAAAAGCGGGGAATTGAACGAGTTGGAGTGATTTTGGACCGTTTGATCTAGACACGTGGACGGTCTGGATCTAATCGGAGGATCTCAATCGGGGGATCGCAATCAGGTGTGGTGAGCAAATGCATTGATTTGAAAGTTGTGATGCGATGTAGCACGGATCGTTGATCTGAGGATCATATCAACGGTGGAAAATGAATCGGGGATGGCCGATCGGTAGGAGAAAACAAGTGTATGCGATGGAAAAATGCGATGCGATTAAAACTCCGATGTGATGGAGTGCTGGCCATTTAATTGGCTTACGATCACGGTGGGGATTTTTAGAATGAACTGGTGGAAAAACCCTTTTATTATGTATAAAAGTTCAAAAAATTAAATGGAATGCAAAGGTTTAATATACAATCGGGCGGGTTTATATGTAATGTGGCTGGCGCCCGTCTGCGGGGCCTTTGGAATTTTGAAATGTTATATGCCCGGGGTGTATATAAAACAAAGGGCCTAATCGCAATCGGAACTTCGGGCCCGGTCTTTCAATCTACCCATTGAATTTTCCCGATGAGATAAGCGCCCTGGGACCTTTAACTCTCAGTCCTGGGCATAGGGTATATGAAATGAAAAAGTGGGGGGGAGGAAATATAATACAGGGACTCAATTGCATCGGAAAATTTTGATGCGGTCTTTTCAATCAACCCATTTGGATTTCCCCGATGCGATTGTGCGATCGGTCTTTTTAATCTAACCATTTGCATTTAACACATGACTTTAGCTCTTTAGACCAAAACTTTGGATAGATGGGTTTTTGTATTTTACAAAGGAAAAAACGGATCGGGAATGGATTTTTCAAGGTTTTAAGTGCGGAAGGCGGGCCCTCGGTTCATAATATGATCGGGGTTTTTATAATACAAATATAATCGAATCGAAACTTTCGAACATGGCAAAGACTTACGTTCTTGAAAATTTCCGATGCGATAAGCGCCAAACAATTTTAGCGCTTGGTTCTAGGGTGAGGGCATGTGGGGGAAGTGGTTTTGAAACTCAGCCCAAGGGGCTTGAGCCCTTATGTAAAAACATGTATTTTTTATGAAAATTTTCAAGTTTTTCCAATGGATTTGGGGGTTTCGGTAAGGTTAAAGAGTGAGTCTTTAACTTTGTAAAAGTGATTTTCATGAAGGGAAGAAGAGAAATCATGAAAAAAAAGGAGTTTTATGAAGAAAAAAGGGGAGAAAATGAAGGCTAGTTTTGAGTGAGAGAAGGGGGAACAATGATGGTTTCTCAACAGTCTTTTCTCATGAAATCAACAGAATTTCTGAGTATATAATGGAAATAGTAAATGAAGATTTTGAGACAGAGGCATGAGGCCTTCCAAAGTCTTCAAGAGCCAACAATTTTTAGCAATAAATTTGTTCCTTGAAGGCTCAAAAAGTCTTAGCCACCTTTTGCTAAAACAAATATTATAGGTGGCTAACATACATAATTTAGAAAACTAAAAAGAATATATTTTTACAAAGGTAAATCTTCCAAGTCATTACTCCCTACAGCTAAAATTTTCATGGAGGTGTCGTCACATACTTGTTGGCAGAAAGACTCCTTTGTGAGTGGTTTATGATAAAGATGTACCCGATGTCTGTTTACTCGGAAGGAAGAGTCGGGCCCATCTATGGTGGTCAAGGTAAGAGTGCCATTGCTGTTCACTTCTTGAATTTCATATGGGCCGAGCCACCTTGTCTTGAGTTTACCTGGGAAGTCTTGAAATCTGGAGTCGTAGAGGAGTGCCCAATATCCTTCTTGAAATGTCTTATTCTTGATAGCGTTGTCATGCCACTTAGCCTGTTGCTGCTGAATGTGGTACTCTGTAAATCAAGTAACCGGGCTTCATCTAATTCATTTATCTTTTGAAGTATTTAATTTGAGCCTCTGTCAAATCAAATCCTACTTCTTGTGTTGTCCTAAGAGTCTTTATTTCGATGGGAAAAATTGGCTCTTTTCTGAATATCATTTGGTACAGAGAATATCCAGTAGTATTTCACCAAGTTGTGCAGTAGGCCCACAAGGCCTCTGGCAGTCTAGTATCCCAGTCCCACCGATGTGTCAAGAATGACTTAGTCAGAATTTCTTCAATGAATTTAATGGTGCTTTTTACCTTCTCATTCGCCTGTGGGTGATATGGAGAAGTGATTCAATGCGTGATGTGGTGGTTCCGTAGAGTGGCTGTAATCTTATGTCCTACGAATTTCCCCCAGCCCCCCCCCTCTACCCATCTGTTATCACTTCCCTGGGTAAGATATACTGCACAAATATCTCGAAAATTAAATTAATAATGGTTTCCTTTGTAGCTCTTGGCAGTGATACCATTTCGACCCATTTTGTTACATAATATGCGGCAACCAGTATGTCAGCTTTCTGGTTTGAGTGTGGATTGAATGGAACAACAAAATCTAGTGCCCACCTTTCAAAAGGTTCTATCACCAATTGTGGTTGTAGGGGCATTTCATCGGATTGAACAGGGCACCCCATTCTTTGGCAGCTATCGCAAGCCTGCACATATATATTAGTATCCTTAAAAATAGTGGGCCAATAATAGCCCATTTGGAATATTTTGTGCTCGGTTCTGCAGTCTGCGAAGTGCCCACTGCAAGGTTCATCGTGGCAGGCCCTTAGGATGTCAAAAATTTCATCTTCATGGATGCATCTGTGTATATGCATATTAGATCATGTGTGGAAGAGATACCCACCAATCTAGGAAAAGCAGGCGTTGCATTGGACAATCAACTTCCTTTCTTTTGTTGTTAAATGTCTGTGCACTTGTAATATCCCAAAAGGGAGAATGCAGTAATACTTCACACAATATAAGAACTTACAGAAATATAAAAAATAAATCTTAAGACAACATCAGAATTTACAGAGAAGCTGAGCCATTTTATTAGATTGGAGAAGAATCAGTTACACAATGTACAAAATGTTAGTAGATCTAGCCAAAAATTTGGTCTAGAATCACCCAGAAAGCATGCTACAATAGGTACAGCGTAACTAGAGAAGCACTGAAGCAAATAATACGCTGTCCCTTTAGCAAAATGTGAACATATAGTTGCAGGCTGAATAGGGAAATGCATACCTACTCAAAACTAAAGCTCAGATGATGCCAAGATTCAAGATCTGGCCAATGTGATGGATTCCCAAGATAACCCGGAAAGGATTTTCTAGATCTGCAACTTTGGAAAAATCACCTCCCTAGGGTTTGATCCTTGATCTATTGGGAAATACAGATCTGAAGCTAGATCTGAAAAATAGATGGATGGAATATGATATCAGATCAGATCTAAGCTTGAAGGGTTGATCCCTTCTTTAGATCTATGATCTAGAAGCTCTAGATCTAGCTTCTCAATCCTCCAATGATGATTGCAACACAATTGCCTCTAGAAACTACACTGTGAGGGAAAGAGAGGCCTTCTTCCTACTAAAAAATGATGTAATAAGCTCCAAGCTGATGGAAATATTGATGGAAATGTGAGGGGATGATCCCTCATAGGATTGCTAGCTGAAATACTAGCAACTTCCTTCCCCCTTTTAGATCTGCAAAATGAACAATGTTATTCCTAAAGGGAATAATACTGATAGGAGGTCAATAAATTTTGGCTTGATGCAAGCTCTGAAATGAAGCTCTGGGAAGCTGATCTTTAAGCCCAAGGTGATAGGAATAATCTCTCACCAGTTCTCTAGCTAAAGTACTAAAGACAACTTCCTCCTTCCAAAATGATCTTCAGAAATTTGCAATTTCTGAATATTAGTGTTCTGCAGAAGTAGGAAAAGGAGATGGCACTTAAAGCCTGATGTATAATGAAGTAAAATCCTCTTCCTAGAGCTGATCTAAGAAAAAGGTGGGATTCCTGACCAAGAACACCCTGTGCTAAACAACACCTGCAATCTCTGCTAAACAACCCAAGAAAGCATTGGAATGTCACATGACAATTCCAGATCTGAAAAGATCTTACATCAAGAAATAATCAGCATGCCCTTATCCTTGCCTTCATCTCCTTTAAATAAAATTTGAGCCTTCCCAAGCCTTGGCCCTCATCTAGATTGAGCTGTCACATGTGGACAAGATCCTCCAAGTTGGACTACGTTGTTTGACCAAATCAACCATCATGTCTAGGTGCAATGTACACCTTCCATCAAGTGTGCCTTGTTGGCACAACGTCCTCCATCACTTTATCATGAATGTCCCATGATCTTTGACATCTTCAAGATCTTATTTGACTGAATCGTCCTCTGTTTGATCCCTTCAAGATCTTAGTTGACTATTTCAACCTCCATGATCTATCTCATCAATGAGACATATTCTCCAATTTCATTCACATTTTTAGTTTCTCAACTACCTTCTCATGTAGATCTAGTTTTAATTAATCCACATTCACACACAAAAAAGTGAATATTTATTCATATTGAGGATTGTGGGTCCCTCCATCCTTGTATTTACTTAATTTATTAAGAAAATCAATGACTCTAATATTCCAAATATGATGTGAAAATTTGGGAATATTACAGTCCCCCCCCCGTCAGCAAAATGTTGCTTGTCCTCAAGCATCTCCAAAAGTAGATGCAAAGCCATCTATTCCCCTCCAAATGGCATCCACATAAGGAAGGCTTCCTCCATTTGCTGAAATGTATTACGCATGTTTGGTTCCAAAGTTGTCTTTTAAAAACACAAAGAATGACTTCCAACTATTTGGTTAGATGTCTTCATCTCATCATGAAGTACCATGTGACAACCATATGATGTCCAACATCATCATCAATACATGAGATACATGAAATAAAGTAGCTCTTTCCACAAAGGAAAAGCTCCATCATACAATACATCTCTCCATCCCATTTTTCATGAATTTTACTGAGCATTATTATGCTCTCATTCTTAGCCTTGTTGGCCTTGTTGGAACCAAGCATCATTCCAATGTTTTGCAAAAGAAAAAGAAGAAGGAAAGGAGCTATATGGGTAGACAAAGATATCAAACCATATTCTCCTAAGAGTAACCACCGGAGTAAGGCCCTTTGCTTCCATCCTCCATCTCCTCCATGTAAGATGGACAAGCCAAACTCCCCCAAAAGTAACCAAAGCAACAATAGATCTTGCAACTTTCTCTTCTCCTCATGTGCATCATGAAGCAAAAACATACTAATGGACATATGGAATGTCACATCATCCCAATACAAAGAAACATCATTAGTGCACATCATGAGAGCATCATGCCAAGATTTACCCAAGACAAAACACATAGACATAGGAGATATCATGTGGTGGAAAATATCTCGCAATTGAAACCAAAATGAATATGCCTTCTTTTGATGCATTATTTCATTGATACATAAGGCATGAATCAGAAAAATATGAGCTATTGGGTAGTAACCAAACTCACCCAAGAGCAGCCAGCGCAACCATGCCTCCTTCTTCATTTCATAAGTGTTTTTCAAGGCATGGATCAAAGAAATAGGAGCCTTTGGGCAATGACAAGAACCTCCCAAGGGCAACCAACGTAACCAAGCTTGCTGGCCCATATAAATATGCAAGTGGTCATGCAACCCCTTGCTTATATTACTCATCCACTCACCCCAATATGGAAGATGAGTGATGTGCTGCATAATCATGGTATCCTCCCTTTGTAGAATACCATCTTCCCCAAACTTATGAAGAACGTTGCACTCCATGAAATGTTTAAGTGCACCTCCAATGAGATCTCTTAATGAGACCTTCTTCTCATCCAAGGCCTTCAAAAACCAATGAGGTTCTGGATCTACTGTAGGTATAAGTTTCTCTTTGAGCTGTGAGATGCTCATTAAGAAAGTGCCATCAAGAAAGGAGAAAAGGTTTCTCATATCTGGATGTCTACCCTTCATCATCTTTTCCTCCATTGCTTCATGAGTGAAGCTTCCTTTATAATTCTCCAAAAATAATGGGGCCTCATCATTATCACTGCTTCTAAGTGATAGTGTTGTAGATCTGTAAGGTAATACATAAGATGTCTCAAAGAAAGGTACAACACTGATCTCACAACCAATCATTGTACAAAGGATTATGCTCATCCCTTCTTCTAAAATTATACACTTCAACTCAAGAGGTTGAATGTAGCTCATCCATGATAAACTGGGATAGCTTTTCATCTCCTTCTTGATTAGATCAAGGGTCCTCTGCGTTGTGATATGTTGCTGCTCCAAATCAGCACTATGTTCTAACCCTTGGTTATTCATTGGCACTGATGTCTTGTCCCCACAAGTTTCAATAAGATCTACTAAAAAAATAGGTGATGAATGTGTATGCATACCTTGGATCAACTGATATGGGGGAACCTCTTTATAGAACACAAAAGTTCCTCCAACCGGGACAATAACGCCTCCAAATGCTGGCAAGAGTGATGGTTTCTCTTCTCCAAGTGTACCAGCACTGGAATTCTCCTCTTCTTCCTCATGCATCTCCTGAATCATGCATGGGACTCTATATGTCAAGAGCTCAAGACCATCTTGCAAAGATGCAGGAGTCTCTTCTACGGATGCAAGTAATTTTGCAACTGGTGGTGAATGTAGTGACCTCTTGTCTAGAGTGACAAGATTGACAACCTCTTTCTTAGGAAATGTCTCTTTGTGGCACATATCTGTCTTCTTCACATAAAACTTCTTCTTCAACTTCTGAAAGAAATCTGAATATTTAGTCACATTTGCATGCTTCATGTGACAAAACCACCAATCATTTGCTTCATCTGAAAGATGAAGTGCTGTAATTTGGACAACCTCTTCTTTAGCTACAGGATTTAGTTTGAAAAATATATCTAACCGTCTCCTCCAAGCCTTAACAGTGCTTGATGAAGATCCAGAAATTGTAGGAAAATAGAATCTATTATGCCTCTTTATTCCATTGCTGCTATAGGATCCTCTTTCTTCTTTGATTTTGAAGAATTGTTGGAGAGTTAGCTTCTCCTTGAATGCTCTAGACTGTGCCTTGTACTCTTCAAGATATATACTGAGAGTCTCATGTGTCTTAGGTTCATTCCTTCTCACTTCTATACTCTTCACCTTCTTCAAAGAAAGTGGGCATAGTGGATCTATGACGAAATCTAGGATTCTCCGGTTTTCTTCTTTGCTGATAGGAAGTGCCAGGGCCTTCCTCATCACATCTTCTTCTTGGATCTTCTTTCTACCTTTCCTCTTTCATTTGATAGACCTCCTTGGATAGATCTTTCATAGATCTACAGAAATGAGTGGCAGAATTTTCTTCTTCCATAATAGATCTCATCTATATGCTTCTTCTTTAGATGCAAAAGATGAAGTGTCCACAAGTTGAGCCAAACATCATGCTCTGATACCACTGTAATATCCCAAAAGGGAGAATGCAGTAATACTTCCCACAATATAAGAACTTACAGCAAGATAAAAAATAAATCTTAAGACAACATCATAATTTACAGACAAGATGAGCCATTTTATTAGATTGGAGAAGAATCAGTTACACAATGTACAAAATGTGAGTATATCTAGCCAAAAAGTTGGTCTAGAATCACCTAGAAAGCATGCTACAATAGGTACAACGTAACTGGAGAGGCACTAAAGCAAATACTGTGATGTCCCTTCAGCAGAATGTGAATATATAGTTGCAGGTTGAACATGGAAATGCAGATCTACTCAAAACTGAAGCTCAGATGATGCCAAGATTCAAGATCTGGCCAACGTGATGGATTCCCAAAATAACCCAGAAAGGATTTTCCAGATCTGCAACTTTGGAAAAATCACCTCCCTAGGGTTTGATCCTTGATCTGCTGGGAAATAAAGTTCTAAAGCTAGATCTGACAAATATATTGCTGGAATATGATATCAGATCAGATCTAAGTTTGAAGGGTTTATCCCTTCTTCAGATCTATGAGCTAGAAGCTCTAGATCTAGCTTCTCAATCCTCCAATGATAATTGCAGCTGTTGTAACACAACTGCCTCTAGAAACTATGATGTGAGGGAAAGAGAGGCCTTATGCCTACTAAAAAATGATGCAATAAGCTCTAGGCTGATGGAAATATTGATGGCAATGTGAGGGGATGATCCCTCACAGGATTGCTAACTGAAATACTAGAAACTTTCTTCCTCCTTTTAGATCTGCAAAACGAACAATGTTATTCCTGAAGGAAATATTGTTAATAGGAGATAAATAACTTTTGGCATAATGCTAGATCTGCAATGAAGCTCTGGGAAGATAATATTTAAGCCCAAGGTGATAGGAATAATCCCTCACCAGTTCTCCAGCTGAAGTACTGAAGACAACTTCCTCCTTCCAAATTGATCTTTAGAAATCTGCAATTTATGAATATGAGTGTTCTGTAGAAGTAGGAAAAGGAGATGGCACTTAAAGCCTAATGTATAATGAAGTACAATCCTCTTTCTAGAGATTCTCTAAGAAAGAGGTGGGATTCTCGACCAGGAACACCCTTTGCTAAACAACACCTACAATATCTGCTAAACAGCCCAAGAAAGCAATGGAATGTCACATGACAATTCCAGATCTGAAAATATCTTACATCAAGAAATAATCAACATTCCCTTATCCTTGCCTTCATATCCTTTAAATACTATTTGAGCCTTCCCAAGCCTTGGCCCTCATCTAGAATGCGCTGTCACATGTGGACAAGATCCTCCAAGTTGGACTGCGTTGTTTGACCAAATCAACCATCATGTCTAGGTGCAATGTACACCTTCCATCAAGTGTGACTTGTTGGCACAACATCCTCCATCACTTTATCATGAATGTCCCATGTTATTTGAAATCTTCAAGATATTATTTGACTGAATCATCCTCTATTTGATCCCTTCAAGATCTTAGTTGATTGTGTCAACCTCCATGGTCTATCTCATTAATGAGACAAATTCTCCAATTTCATTCACATTTGTAGTTACTCAAATACCTTCTTATGTAGATCTAGTTTTAATTAATCCACATTCACACACACAAAAGTGGATATTTATTCATATTGAAGATTTTGGGTCCCTCCAGCCTTTTATTTACTTAATTTATTAAGAAAATCAAGGACTCTAATATTCCAAATATGATGTGAAAATTTGGGAATATTACAGTAGTTTTTCTACGACGAGATAATTTGCCACATCTACATAACACGATTCTTTCACTGCTACAATAAATAGTTTTCATCATGAAACTGGTCCTCCACTACTAGTAGATCATTTATCTTTGGGACTTGAGACAGAAAATATGCGACTGGGTTCTCCTTCCCTGGATGGTCTTTAATAATGATACCAAATTCTTGCAAAAGTAATAACCACCGAGTCACTGTCCCATTTGTAATTGGTTTATTAGCTAAGTACCTAATGTCAGAATGATTAGTATAAAGAAATACTTGATAGTTAGTTATGTAATGTCTAAATTTATTTATGGCATATATGACTGCTAGGAATTCCTTTTCTGTTATTTTATAATTTAATTCAGCAGGGATGAGATTTTTGCTGATATAATAAATAGCGTAGGGTTTTTTATCTTCGTCTTGACCAAGAATAACTCATATCGTTGTGTCTGATACATTTGATGAAATATGAAGTGGTATTTCCCAGTTGGGTCCATGTAATACCGGTGCAGTCGAGACTAATTTATTTAAATTTTTAATAGCAGTGTCACACTTATTAGACTATTTAAATTCAATGTTTCCAATTAAAGCATACAAAGGCGCAGAAATTTGTGAAAAATTATTTATGAACCTACGATAATATCCTCATATCCAAGCAAACTACATACCTTCATCTGAGTACAGGGTGTGGATAGTAAGAGAATTACCTCTATCTTTTCTGGATCTACCTGTATTCCAGCCAAGGAGATATAGTGTCCTAGGATTATGCCTTCAGTCATCATCATGTGACACTTTTCATTACTTAAGCATGACCTGGTGGAGATACATTGTTCCAACAATTTTTCCAATGTTTGGAGTGCTTGTTCAAAATCATCCCCATATGGGGTGAAATCATCCATATAAACCTCAAATCCTTCATTGATTAGATTGGTGAAAATGCTGAGTATGGCCCTCTAAAATGTAGCTGGAGCGTTACATAAGCCGAAGGGTAACACTTTGTAAGAAAAAATACCCCATGGGTAGGTGAACATAGTTTTTTCCTAATCTTCAGGGGCAATTTGAATCTTATTATAGCCACTGAAGCCATTAAGGAAGGAAAAGAATCATTTCCCAGCCAATGTATCGAGGACTTGATTGATAAATGGAAGAGGGAGGTGGTCCTTCTATGTGGCTTTGTTCAATTCCCTATAATCCACATACAACCACCACTTGCCATTTTTCTTAGGGACAACTACCAGCTGAGAGACCCATTTTCTATCTGAACTAGGATAAATAAAGTTCACATCTAGCAACTTTTGTAATTCCTCCTTCATGATATCTTTAAGGTGCAGGTTTAATCTTCATTGAGGTTGTCTGATGGGATGAGCATATTTTTTGGTATAAATGTGATGGGTACACAGTTGAGGATCTATACCCTTCATGTCTGAATAGTCCCAAAGAAAATCTCCCTTGTATTTTTGTAAGACTATAATGAGCTTCTTTTGTTCGTCATTATTCAAATTGTCATTGATGTTCAAAATTTTTCCTGGTTCAATTTCAATAGGTCTGCTATTATGAATAATAGTTGTGGATATGTTTTGGTCATTTTTGTCCCCTAAAGGGTCTTCATATGCCTCATTATTAAGAATTTATTTTAACATTTGGCACTTCACATTTTCTGCAGCAGTTGGTTAATTAATAAAATTACTAATTATGTCATCTTCAGTCTGATTTTTGAATTCAAGTGCTTATGTTACTGTCAGTGGTGAATGGATATTTTCTTCTAGGTGTGTAGGTAGGTGTTTATGAATCTTTACAATGTGAAGAATTGGTTTGGCAAGGGGATATAGAAAAAGGTTTTTTATAGCATCTCCCTTATCAATGGTCATACTTCCTGTATGATAGCCTATGTAAGCATCAGTTGTGGCCAACCAAGGTTGACCCAAAATAAAGGGATGTCCGTCCAGTCGGATTTTTTCATTAATGAATATAAAATATAACAGATACTCCAATGAGTCAAAAAAACCCATGATGTCTTTTAAATTCCCTTCTGGTTTGACAACTAATCGATCGACGAGTTCCAACAAGGTGGAGGTTGGTTCTAAAGTGGTAATGCCAAGAATTTCACAAGTTTCTGCAGTCAAAATATTAATGGTTGTGCCAAAGTAGACTAGCATGTTTGGGAAAGAGCGGACATATATTTGGACTGTAACTATAGGAATCCTTGGATATTCATACTTTGTAGGTGTCTTCCTTCCCAATAATAAATCAGACAAGGTTCCTATGACATGGAAAGTTGGCCAAGTTTTTGTTTTCCTCACAGGTTTTTTTTCATATAGTTCTTTAATTGTCTTAGCATAGATAGGGATGTCTTGAATGGCTTGGAGGAGAGGAATTTTAGTGCAAATATTTTTAAGTTCCCCTAAAATATCAAAATATGGATAAAAAATTGGTTTAGGTATCACTAATATTTTGGGGATCAGGGGAGAAGCACTAACAAGTTTCCCAGAGTCTTCTTGTTCGCTTGTGCCTTCTTCTTGTCTTATTTATGTATTGGTTATTTTTTATGGATTAATTTCAGTTGGGGGTTCTAATTTGTATTGTTGTGGATCTGCAACTTCTCCTGGGCTGATAACGTGCCCAGATATCAGCCCAAGTTCACTGCATTCTTTTTTCTCAATTTTTACGTCTGTATTTTCAATGATTTAGATCAACTACATTGGTCTATTGTTGGGATTCAGGTTCAATTGAGCTGGTATTTGAGGGCGTATTAGAGGCTGAGAGTTCAACGGTAATGAATATGGAGCTAGTAATGTGGTTTGAGGCTGAGGACCCATTCCCATAGGTAAATTGGTTATTCCGAGGAGTCGCTGCCAGTATTGGGACCAATTGGGATTTTGTGAAGTAGAGGGAGGCGACTCAGATGAATATGGATTATTTTGCCAAAATGGAGGAGAGAAAGAAGAATTTTTCCAACCACTTCCTAGAAAGGATTGAGTTGACCAAGGGGGCATGGATAATGGTTGGGATGGTTAGGTAGAAAAAGGTGATTGATTTTTCCATGTTGTCCCAGGGTTTTGTTATTGATTAAATTGCAAAGGCGGAAAGAACTAAGATGGGTCTAGTGACATACCTATAGTTTCAAATTTCCACTGTCGACGTTGATTCATTAAATATGGTGGTTCAACTTCCCCTTCTGTTTCTTTGAAGACTACTTTCAACCTTGCTAGTGATAGGCACTATTCAATGGTGTGGTCTTTAGTAAAGATGGTGCATTTTTGGACCAAGTATAATGGGCCTTATTGCTGGTTGTGCTTCTTTCGAAAATGTGGGCAAAAGACAACCAAGTTCTAATTTGCTAATTATTACTTATGCTTTGCCTGCATGACGTCTAATTGTGTCATAAGGGTACCCAATATATCGGTGTTGAAATCTTCCGAGAGATTGCTGATTTTTTTTCGTGTTACGCTGCCACCTAAAGTTATGTTATTTCTTTGAATCCCATCCTGCTGGTCTCATGTGTGTGCTGCCTCTAGAGCACGTGACACACAATGAAATAATATCATTATAAATTTCCTGATAGATGTCTCCTTTCCCCATTATATTTAATGTTTCTACCCATTCATCTTTCACTCCTTTTATCATCATTACTTTTAAGACATGTTTAGACAATGCAGTGTAAGGGGATCTTTGCAAATTGTATTGGAATCATTCAACATATTTCTCTAATTTCTCGTTATCTTTTGCAGTCATGTTGAAGATTTCATCTTTTAATTCTCTATTCCTACAGTAATCTTGGTATTTAGCAAGAAAATAATTTTTCCTTTGATCCAAATTATTTATGGTTCCTCCATCGAGACCATAAACCAGCGCAAGGCTGCCCCCTTTAATTTAGAGGGAAACAATTTTAATTTCTAAGGGTCAGTGGTGTAATCGTATCCCCTACACAAAACATCAAATTCAAATAAGAATGCATGTAGATCTTCCGAAGTCAATCCATGGAAAGTGAAGATGTTTGTAATGGAATAGCTTTCATAGGGGCGTTGGTGACTGGGTCAACAATGGGGTATTCCAATGTTGATGTTTGTCCTTGGGGTTGATTGTGCACCATCTGATCAAAGAAGTGCCAATAAAATTCAGATATTTCTTGGTCTAGAAGATTAATTCGGGTTGGACTAGAATTCAGTTTTGGAAAAGGTCTTACAGTACTACCATGGTCTGGGATGTTGGGTGTTTCTTCTTCAACCAATATTTTAGGAGATCCAGGCTCTGGGGATTTTAGAATTGTTTCCACAACACCACTGGTTTCTCCCTCTCCTTCTTGCAAGTTGCAAGAATTTCCCTCTTGAGAAGGGTCAGGACTTAGATGTTTTGTTATCTGAAAACTTTGTTATGACTCTTTGTTTCGCGATGGTTAGCCTACTACCTGAGGGATTATAGTAGGACTCTTTTCAAAAATGATTTTGGGTCCTAAAGATGCCTAAGATTCAAATTTTCTTATAATTTCATCTATAAATTTTGTTCTTCCAAGGGTCATTGGTCCCTTGGGTTTCGTGGATTTGGTTGGAGGGTTTAGATTTGTTTTTATCTTTTTCTTTCTAGTTATTCATAAAAAAACTACTTTTATTCAAACTCTATATTTTTTCCAAAAAGTGAGATAATGAGCAAACGTTTTTCTTACTGGTACACAGGTTCTTATCTTCCATTTTTAATACCTAATTCTTCCTCAGCAAATGAAAAACAAAAATATCACTTGTAAACACTCTCCCCGGCAACGGCGCCAAAATGTTGGCTCACTAAGATGTCTATTTAAAAACAATCCTAATGCCTACATTAATCATCAACCCAGGGTAAGTATTTTTATTTCAAGAGTTTTCAACACAGTTTATGCAAGTGAAACTAGAGGTTATTAAATCGAAATCGTTTGAGAAGTAAAATATAATTCTTGAAGTTCAATCAAATCAATTCGGAAAGAAATCATTAAAAAACTCAACTGATTAAATCAACTTAATTCTGATCTATTCTATGAAAGAAAATGGAAATGCAAAGATTAAACGAATTCACAATGAACCAGAATGATAGACTAACAATTACAACAATGTATTTATCAGGCGGGGAATAATGCAGTAATTGAATAGCAAGTAACACAACCACATTCTACAATTGAAATTTTCAATGACTGACCAACCAACAAGATCACTCGAAATGAAAAATAATTGAATTATATTGATGCAGGAGCATCCAGACTTAGACAACAATATGATTGGATGTTCACATGTTGTGGCTAACCATGAGGTGGATAAACATTGGCCACTAATATTTTATTTAGTTTTAAATGAGAGAAGTTAGTTTGTTTGGGTTTACTAAATTAATTAGGAACATAAATAGAAGTTGGTTTCTCCCTGCGAGCAGATTGAGCCAAGTAGGATATGAGCTTAGAAATAGGGTAGCATTTGTTTGTTGGAGTGGTTCAACATAAATCTATTTTAAGCGAGAAGGACCACTTCAAATTTTTATATAAATGTGTGAGATAGGTGTGAGAGAGAGTAGTAGTGTAGGAAAAAGTGAGACAAAGTGAAATAGGTGTGTGAGAGATGAGAGCAGAAAGAGCATAAAAATTGTAATAATCAGCTGACCAAGGGCTTGGCTCTATAAATTAATTATTTAATAATTTTCAAGTGTTTTGTGTTGATCGAGCTCTATGTTCAATTATTTGTTTAAACTCTGTTAAATCAAACTAAGTTAAACATTGGAAGAACAATAAGATTGCAGGCGCGACGAGGGCCGTAGATCTGAACCTGATCAATGGGAGAGATCTCATCGCAAATTAGAAACCATCGCACATCGTAGAGAAAAAATTTTAACTTTTAAAAGTCACAAGTTAAGTTGTTTTACAAGTGATGTGAAGTGAGGAGTGGAGAGAAAACGAGGATCGTCGGATCTAAGATTAATACAATGATGGAGATCACAGCGTGAGGAAAGAAATTTTGCACTTCAAAAGACTTAGGGAATAAGTGTTAAGCTATCACAAAGTAAACTATTTTATTTTTGATGAGAAAAGGAAGAGGACATATGTTAGCTCAGCGTAGTTTCGAAATTTGCATGGATTAAAGTTTAAGCATTAAAGCTAAACTGTAAATTGTGTGATCTGCGATCGCTAGTGACTGGTGAGACTTGTTGTGGGACCCTCCGGTAAGAGATTCCATGCGATGCAAATTGTTTTGGGTTATATGTTTTGTTTATAATTATGTTTTTTATCGCGCATATGTATGTATTTATGTTTAACAAACCCCGAGGTTAATTCAAACCTGTTGCGGTAATAAGGTTGTGTAGAGTGTAAACTCTATAGTTCCATGAATACTTTGATATTTCTGCAGTTAGTCTACATCATTTGGTATCAGAGTAGACTTGAGTCTGTTCTTGGAAATTGGAGCAAAGATGCCACCTAGGAGAGGAGCTGGTATAGGTCATGGAATAATGGAGGCTAATGCAATTCTGTTGAATGAGATTCGATATCTTCGTACAAGAATGGAAGAAGTAGAAGTTGCTCAGAGGAGAGCACCTAAAGAAGGATATGTCATCGCAGCAGAGGAAACTTCTAAGGAAGAATAAGAAGTAGAAGATGACACAGCTAAAATGCTAAAAAATTTGATTAAGGAAAATGGAAGACCAAACGTGGATGTACCTTTGTATGAGGGAAATATCAATATGGAAGAGCTAATGGACTGGATCAGTTCATTAAACAGGTACTTTGAATTTGAAGAGGTTGAAGACAAAAGGAAAGTGAAGTTTGCAGCTACCAGAATAAAGGGTCATGCAACTATCTGGTGGGAGGAATTACAAGTATCCAGACAGAGAAAAGGAAATCCCAAAATGAAGAGATGGGACAAAATGGTAAGAAAATTAAAAATTAAGTTCCCGCCCAAGGATTATCAATTAAATATTTTTAAGAAATTACAGAATTTGAAGAAAAAAGGAATGACAGTGAAAGAATATACAAAGGAATTTTATAAACTGAATATCAGAGCTGGACATGTAGAGGATGATGTTGAGAAAGTATCCAGGTATATAAATGGCTTGAGGTATGATATCTAGGATGAGATCAGTCTATTAAATCTAAATACAATTGAAGATGCTTATCAGGCAGCCTTAAAAGCATAAGAGAAAATAAAGAGAAAGAAAAATAAGAGGAATCGAGGAAAGAATTTAGCAAGAGGAAGAGGAACATTCAAACCTAGATTTCAACATTCCTAGAATGAAATAGGAGGACCAAGTAGCAGATCACCACAGAGAGGAGACTTTGGTCGAGTAAGGTTTGTACCCAGAGGTAGAGGCTGAGGAAGAGATATTCGGTGTTTTACATGTGGCGAGTGGGGACATGGCTCATTGGACTGTCCTCATAATAAGTCAACAACTCAGAGAAATGTAAATGTTGCTAAAACAAAGGAAGACATTCATCAAATTGCAGGTAAAGAGGAACCACCCGAAGCAGGATAATCCTTGTTATTGAAAAGGGCATTTCTTAAAGCCAAAAACGAAGCAGGAGACCAGCTCAGAGGAAAAATCTATTAAGGACTATATGCAAGTCCAAAGGTAGATATTTCAAAGTGGTAATTGATAGTGGAAGCACTGATAACCTTGTTTCTACAGAGATGGTGGACAAGTTTGGATTGGTAAAAACAATACACCCTACTCCTTATAAGGTATCATGGCTACAAAAAGGACATCAGATTATTGTGACAGTACAATGTAAGGTAGAGATCCAGATTGGTAGTTACAAGGATGTTATATTATGTGATGTAATGCCGATGGATGTATGTCACATATTTCTAGGAAGACCTTGGCAGTTTGATCGGAAATCCATACATGATGGTAGAAGAAATACTTATACTCTGGAGAAGGATGGAAAAAAACACACACTGCTACCATTGAAGGATGAAGCTGACAAAGAAACACCTAAAAATAATGTTATGCTGATGAATGGAAAATAAATTTTGCAAGAAATCAAGATGGATGAAGAGATGCATTTTATTGTTGGAGGAAGACCCAAGGTAATTCTAACTTCCACAAATTTAAAAGATTTATATGAAGAATCCGAATTCTATTGAATAATTTTGTTGATATTATTGTGGATGAGTTGCCAAGTACATTACCACCAATCAGAATTCTTAGTCATCACATTGATCTAATATATGGAGCAAGGTTTCCGAATAAAGAAGCATACATATTAACTCCTCAAGAAAATGTAGAGGTTGGAAGACAGGTGCAAGAGTTGATGGATAAGGGATTAATAATAGAAATCCTTAGTCCATGTGTTATACCAATAGTACTTAGTCCAAAGAAAGGAGGTGAATGGCGCATGTGCATAGAATCCAGAGCCATAAATAAAATCACCATTAGGTATCATTTTCCTTTACCACGAATGGATTATTTCATGGATTGCTAGAGTGGATCAAAATATTTTACTAAGATAAATTTGAAGAGTGGTTATCATCAGATAAGGATTAGAGAAGAGGATGACTGGAAGACTGCCTTCAAAACAAACAGTTGTTCGTATGAATGGTTAGTGATGCCTTTTGGGCTCACTAATGCACCCAACACATTCATGATATTAATGAATGAAGTCTTGAAGGAACATGGAGGCAAGTTTGTAACTGTTTATCTTGATGATATTCTAATTTTTAGTTGAAGTAAAGAAGAGCATCTGGAGCACCTTAATTTGGTTCTAAAAACTTTGCAGAAAGAGAAGCTGCTAATAAATTTCAAGAAATGCAATTTTATGAAGGAATAAATAGTCTATTTGGGATTTGTAGTTTCTAAAGAAAGCTTGAAATTCGATCCAGAAAAATTCCAAGAAATTCTGAATTGGCCAACTCCAAGAAACATATTTGAGGTAAGGAGATTTCATGGTCTTGCAATTTTCAATAGAAAAATTATCAGAATCTTTAGTCAGATTTATGCACCCATTATTGAAACAATCAAGGAAACTAATCAACCATTCAAGTGGACAGAAGCAGTAGACCAAAACTTTAAGTTGCTAAAGAAGAAAATTATAGAAAACTAGTTTTAGCTTTGACAGATTTTGAAGAAGTTTTCTGAGTTGAAACTGATGCTAGTGGAGTTGCAATTGGAGTAGTTTTAAGTCAAGAACAGAGACCAATAGCATACTTCAGTGAGAAACTGAATGAAGCTAAGAAGAAATACTCATCTTATGAAAAATAGTTTTATGTTGTTGTGCAAGCCTTGAAAAAATGGAGACATTATTTGTTACCAAAAGAATTTGTCTTAGATTATGATAACCATGTGTTACAGTTTATAAAAAACCAGCCAAAATTGAACCAGAAACATGCCAAATGGGTAGAATTTTTGTAGAGTTTTACTTTTGTGATTAAGCATACAAGCGGTAAGTTGAAAAAAGTTGCTAATGCTTTAAGTAGAGTGAATTTAATCATGCAAGAATTACAAGTTGGTGTTGTAGGATTTGAAGAAATGATTAACATGTATAAAGAAGATACAAAATTTAAGGAAATTTATGCAGCTGTGAAAAAACCAGTAGTTCATAATAGAAGCCAGTGGTTGGATTATCTTATCCAAGGAGGGTTTCTATTCAAATGTAATAAACTATGCATTCCCAAATGTTCTATGAGGGAAAACATAATTAAGGAGAAACACAGTGGAGGTTTATCTGGACACTTTGGACAAGACAAGACTTTTTCTCAGGTATATTATTTTTACTACTAGCCAAATATGCAAACTAATGTTAAGAGATTTGTTGAGAAATGCAGGATTTGTTAGCATGTTAAGGGGAGAATTTAGAATATAGTATTGTATCAGCCATTTCCAATACCAAACCAACCATGGGATGCAATTAGTATGGATTTTGTTTTGGGTTTTCCAAAAAATCAAAGAGGAAGTGACTCCATTTATGTTGTAGTAGATAGGTTTTCTAAAATGGCTCATTTCATTACATGCATAAAAACTAGTGATGCAACACATATTGCTAATATATTTTTTTCAGAAGCTGTAAGATTACATGGATTTCCTGTGAGTATTGTGTCTGACAGGGATACCAAGTTTTTTGGTCATTTCTAGAGGACTCTATGGAAGAAACTATGTACCAACCCTTAGTTTCATTTCAACTTATCACCCTCAAATGGATGGACAAACCGAGGTTGTGAATAGAAGTTTCAGAAATATATTGAGGATCTTAGTGTATAAAATCCCTAAGCAGTGGGATTTAGCACTTGCTCAGGCTGATTTTTCTTATAATGATACTCCCAATCGAAGTACTGGGATGAGTCCATTCCAAATTATTTTTTGAATGAATCCAAGAGGTGTGTATGAGCTCAGAAATTCAGGAAAACAAGAGATAAGGAGCGCAAAAGTTGAAGAGTTTGCAGAACAGATGCAGAAACTACAAGAAGATATCAAAAACAAATTGCAGGAAAGTAGTAGAAAATACAAGTAGAGAGTTGATATGAAGAGGAAAGAAAAATAATTCCAAATGTTTGACCTAGTCATGGTGTACCTGAGAAAGGAAAGGTTTCATGTTAGAGCTTACAACAAATTAAAGGTGAAAAATATAGGACCATGTCAAAATTTGAGGAAATTTTCTTCAAATGCTTATGAAATTGAATTGCCAGAAGGAATTGGAATATCGCCTATCTTTAATTTTGTAGTTTTGTACCTATACAAAGGAACAGAGGAAGAGCTACCAGAAGACTTTACAGAAAAAGAAGACCAGACTTTGAATTGGAAGGAACAGATGCCAAAGACGGAAAATAAAGAAGTGGAGGCCATTTTGGAGAAAAGAGAAGTAAATAAGACCAGAGGACCAACTTACTATCAGTATCTAGTCGAATTGAAAGGACACTTCATGGAAGATGCCAGTTGGATGATAGCAACAGAGTTACAAAAGTTTAATACAGATCCTAAAGCATTGATGGATCAATATTTTCTTCCCCAGGGTTCTGATGCAGGAGCATCTGGACTTAGCCAACAATGTGATTGGATGTTCACATGTTGTGGCTAACCATGAGGTGGATAAAAATTGGCCATTAATATTTTATTTAGTTTTAAATGAGAGAAGTTAGTTAGTTTGGGTTTACTAAATTAATTAGGAACTTAAATAGAAATTGGTTTCTCCCTGTGAGGAGATTGAGCCAAGTAGGATATGAGCTTAGAAATAGGGTAGCATTTGTTTTTTGGAGTGGTTCAACAGAAATCTATTTTAAGCAAGAAGGAATGCTTCATATTTTTATATAAATGTGTGAGAGAGAGTAGAGTGTAGGAAAAAGTGAGACAAAGTGAAATAGGTGTGTGAGAGGCGAGAGGAGAGAGAGCACAAAAATTGTAATAATTAGTTGATGAAGGGCTTGTCTCTGTAAATTTCTTATTTAATAATTTTCAAGTTTTTTTTTTCGATCAGACTCTCTGTTCAATTATTTGTTTAAAATATGGTAAATTGCATTAAGTTAAACAACGGAATAATAATCATATTGCAGGCGTGACGAGTGACGTAGATCTGAACCCGATCAATGAGAGAGATCTCATCGCAAATTGGAAACCATCATACATAACCATCGTACATCGCAAAGAAACAAGTTTAACTGTTAAAAGTTGAAAATTAGGTTGTTTTACAAGTGATGCAAAGTGAGGAGTGGAGAGACAACGGGGATCATCAGATCTAAGATTAATCCAACGATGGAGATCACAACATAGGGAAAGCAATTTCACGCTTCACAAGACTTAGGGAATAAGTGTTAAGCCATCGCAAAGTAAAATATTTTATTTGCGATGCGAAAAGGAAGAGGACACATGTCAGCTCAGCACAGTTTCACAATTCCCTGTAACATTCCTAAATTAGCATGCAGCTAATAGGAATATTAATTTTGCTTTTAAAATCTAGTTAGATGAATAAATAGGCAAGGATGCTCATAAGTTGCTTAAGGAGAAATAAAATCTCTCATAATGTGAAAAGGGATCATGTTAATAACTAGATCAAGCATCCACATGTGTGAACAGGGTCTAAAATGTGTGGAAAAAGTCAAGTTTGACATGTCAACATCATTATTATATGAGGAGTGGATCCTAAATAAAGACAGCTTAATGTGATTGAAGATCAATCTAGCTAGTCAAAATGAAGACACCTTCAGTGTGAAAAGAGACAATGCATGAAGATATAGTCAAGGTTGACTAAATCAAAAAATGTCGTAAACAAATGAGTGGGACTAATGGAGACAACGTAATTTTGATGGAGGAGCCTTTGCATGGAATAAACCTCATAATTGGGTGGGACCCTTGGTGAGTAAGCTCATCAAATATATAATGGAGGGAATGGAAACCATATGGGGCATGATTGAAAATTATATTTTGTATGTGGTCTATTTAGACTTCTCTGCATCCTTTGGTTGTTTAGCTAAGTTTTCTGCACTGTTTAGTGCAAGGGTTTTCTCATGCAGGAATTCCCTACTCTTGCTTGGAGATCTTGTTTAAGAAATATGAGGAGAGAATTTTGTGCTACATTTTCCACTACTTGGCATTAGGCCAAACAGTCACCTTCAGTAACAGCATAGTCCCTTTCAAAAATTGTGCTATTTATTAAGGTATTGTAGTGGAGGGGTTTAATCCCTTGTTTTGAGAGCTAATTTCCCAGGGGGAGGATCAACCTTTTCTTGGAAAAGCTAGTAGGAGGAGCTATAGCCATTTATTTGCATTATCAACCATATTTATGCAGTGCTTTAGCCATACATCATGATTCAACCATAGATCTACAACAAATATTTCATTTATATCGTTTCTATCAAGAAACCCTTGCCGGCTCATCTTGGATCTATGTAAATGAGACTAGATCTTGTTTTTGAGCTTATTTGATTAATACATGAGCCGATCTATTTTGTATCTATATTTCTGAGTATAAAACCTCAAATAATTGTGTTGTCTCTTTTTGTAGTAATTTCTATTTGTAGTAGTCTTCGGGTTTCAGTGTTTTTAGGTTGTTTTGAGCATGGGAGGCCTATTTAACTAGGAAAAAGTCATTTGTTTTTTATTTCCTATCAGATATAGTTGCTATAATGTCAGACCTAATGGATCCATGGGTTTCATTTTTTTCAATACTTATATTTCTGAAAAATGCATTTTTTCATGCATGTATTGCTGAGTTTTCCCATTTGGGAATATTACAGTGGTATCACAGCTCTAATCTTGGCTCCGCCTGCGTTCTTCAACCATTATGGATTCTTCTAATGGGAAGGAGTAGATTTTCAAGAGAGATAAAAGCAAACCATTATTCTCTGGAGGAAAGATGGTCTCAGAACTTCTATTTCAAACTCTGCAGGGTATAAGCAAAGACATCAAAGAAATGAGGAGGGAAAGACATGGAAGTCCCTAAAAAAGGAAGGTACATGGGGAAAGATCCATTTCCTCATATTATGGGTGTGAGCATTCAGCTACACCATCAAATTTACAATTCTCTATCAGCCACTTGTTCATGACAAAAAAGAGGAAGAAAGGAGATGTGCCAAAGAAGGAGACTCTTGGTGATTATTTGCAAGAGTATGAAGCTCAATCTAAGGGGTTCAAAGATCACTTTAACTTCCAAGGGTTTTGCAAGATGAAGGAGGAAAGAAACACAAGGAACAAGAAATATGGTATGGGTAGATTCTTTCTATCTAGTTTTGATGGATCACCTAAATATCCGTCTAGGGCTTGGGTGAAGGAGCTAGACACCTATGTGCAACAACATCAAGTTTCAGAAAAGGAAGCCATCAAAGTAGCAGCCCTGCATCTTGAGGTTAAGGCTTATGCTTGGTGGTTGTTTGAATCTTTTTCCTTAAAGAATGAAAATACATCTACTTATGCAAAGTTCATTAGAAGAATAGTGGAAAGGTTTGATGAAAAATCATATGAAATACCTTCTATGGAGACTATCAAACCATATCAAACAAAACCTTTACATGGGTTGAAAGGATCCATAAAATCAGCTCCATTTCAGAAAACCATTGAAGGGGAAGGAAGCTTGTATGATGCCTTGCCAAAGGCAAAGTCCCCATTGCAAGAAGAGCTTTCTTCTCAAGAGGAAGACATGGAGATTCCTCCTTGAAAAGAAGACCAAGATCTAAGGTATCTTATTGATGATGAGGCATTTTCAACTATTGAAGAGAAGGAAGAGAATTCTAGAGATAATAGTGTAGTCATGATAAGGGCACATCTAGGACCTCATGAAGAGGAAGATGGAGCACTTGCTCCAAGGAGAGAAACTCTTGCACTCTTGCAAGGAGTTCCAAAGAATCTCACATATGGGGATCATGGCACAATCCATGTGCAACATGTGCCATCATTATCAAATGGTGAGATATAGAAGATAGAAGAAGATAAAGGAGAGGGCAAGCATCATATGATGAGGATTATACACCCCTATTTATTTCAAAAGGCTGATACACAAAGAAGGCAGGAGGATCTATGCAATGAAGGCAAGGATAAATTTTTCCACACACATATACATCTTGATTTATGCCTTGATGTCTCTTTGCATGGAGGCATTCCACCAGGGAGACCTCCTGATTGGTGGAAGACTAAAGTGTTCTCTCAACTATGTGCAACAGTGACATATTTGGCTAAGGAAGGAGCCTTGAGGGGAGCTACCACAGCACTGAGAACTATTGATGGATTCCAAGGAGAGCTAAGCAATTTTATAAAATTGACCTTGATATCTTCCACTCATATATTTGCACTAGAAAAGAAGAATTCAGAATCTGTGTTGACATGAGCATGGTAAAAAAAGGCCACTCCACAACCTTGGAGCAGTAGAAGATAATTCTATACATAAGTAATATTTCTGAATATGACAAGAGGGTATTACCACTCTTGTATGCATGGGAAAAACTATGGAAGTTTTGGAAGAAAGGACCCTTTCAAAAGGAGGTTGACTTCCATGAACTTCAATCTTGTCTTGAGCATGATCAGCTGCAAGAGAGGCAGAAAAAGAGAGTTAATAGTACTCCAACATATGACTTTGGCATCAAACATGTCAAAGACGAGAGCCATGTTATGACAAGGGTTGTATTTCATATTTCTATAGCACTGTCATTGTTGGGGAGCCTAGATCCTTATTGGGAATCCAAAATATTGATGGAATATTCCAAGGACCTCTTCACATGTAAGGTTCTGTATGGGAAAGTGATGGATAGGGAGTACAAGGTGGTTAATGGAGTCATTTACTCTCATGATCATATTTATTTGCCTAGAGACTCCAAGCTCAAGGAAAAACTACTTAATGCAGCCTATGAGATCTTTATTTCTAAACCCATTGGTTTCATTAGAACATACCATACTATATTAGATGGATTCATGTAGGAAGAATTCAAAGAGGAGATGCACTCTCATATGAGGAAGTGCATGGATCATTTGATGGTTGAGGAGGAACATAGCTCTTGGGAAGAGTTATCATGACTACCTCCTTATTCATTTGATGTGGGAGGGAGCTCATCCATGAGCTACCTCACTGATTTGAATAAAGTGTATGGGAAGACTTGTATTTCTAAACATCATGATGTATCTACTATATTTTTGTATTTTCTTAACACTCATGTATAGGGCTTTGCTCCAATAGGGGGCACTTTTTCTTATGGGCTTCATGGGCTACGTGAGGCCATGGACAATGGTGATGTTGACCATTCCTTAGAAGATGTTGGAGAGATGATGTACTCTTCATGGTGTGAGTCATTAACACCAACTATTATACACCTTCTCTAAGCATGCAAGAAGGATGGGGCAGCAAACAAGTGTTGGGAGAAGCACTTGTCATATCATATTCTATGGCAGTTGGGAGTAAAACTGCACTGGTTGCACTTGAGGGATCATTGTCCTTCTCCTTTAATACATATGGAAACTAGCATGACTCTAATTATGATTCCATATGCTGAAAATGTTCTTATCTTTGTTGAGGACATGATTGGAGGAGAGACACATTGGTTGGATGTGTCCTTGGGGGAAGAAATTTCCCACACTTTTTTCACTACATGTTTCAAGGGGGGCATGGGAAAGGATATGGCTACCATAATAGATCACTTGTTTCTTTATGAGGTAGGCCATATGATTGTTTGGATCACTTGGGACATACCTCTCATGAGCAATTGGGAGGAGATTTTCTATGAATTACCAAGCTGGGAGGTGATTCGTTTCATTTGGATGATAGCATGGAGATGCGAGTCCTTCATTTATGATGTAATTCCACATGATTGTCATCATTTCTATATTAAGGAGGCCATTGATAAGAAAGAAGGGTTCCACATAGACCTTCCATTCTTTCATGATGAGAGCCATTTGGTTTATTCACCAAAGGCCAACTTGCACACTTGGGAGGAACCATTGGGAGACAAAATTATTACAGAATATCTGAAGCAATGTTGGAGACTGTTGGATGAGGAGGCCCCAAGAGGAGGAGGGGAGATTTTGCAGCACCCTTGTAGTTTCTTGAGGACAAGCAACAATTGCAAGGGGAGGACTATAATATTCCTAAATTAGCATGCAGCTAATAGGAATATTAATTTTTCTCTTAAAATCTAGTTAGATGAGTAAATGGGAAAGGAGGCTCATAAGTTGCCGCAAGGAGGAATAAAATCCCTCATAATGTGAAAAGGGATCATGTTAATAACCAGAAAAAGCATCCACATGTGTGAACATGGTATAAAACGTGTGGAAAAAGTCAATTTTGACCAAGTCAACAATATTATTATATGAGGAGTGGATCCTAAATAAAGACAACTCAATGTGAATGAAGATCAATCTAGATAGTCAAAATGAATACGCCTTGAGTGTGAAAACAAAAAATGCATGAAGATCCATTCAAGGTTGAATAAATCAAAAAAATTTGTAAAAATATGAGTGGGACTAATGGAGACATTGTAATTTTGGTGGAGGAGCCTTTGCATGGAAGCAACCTCATAGTTGGGTGGGACCCTTGGTGAGGAATCTCATCAACTATATAACGGAGTGAATGGAAACCACATGGGGCATGATTGAAGATTATATTTTGTATGTGGTATTTTTAGACTTCTCTACATCCTTTGGCTATTTAGCTAAGTTTTCTGCACTATCTAGTGCAAGGGTTTTCTCATGCGGGAATTCCCCACTCTTGCTTAGAGATCTTGTTTAAGAAATATGAGGAGAGAATTTTGTGCTACATTTTGAACTACCTAGTGTTAGGCCAAGTAATAGCTCAATCCCTTTTGGAAACTACGTTATTTCTTAAGGTATTGCATTGGAGGGGTTTAATCCCTTGTTTTGTGAGCTAGTTTCCCAAGGGGAGGATCAACCTTTTCCCAGAAAAGCTAGTAGGAGGAGATACAACCATTTATTTGCATGATCAAACATATTTATGCAGTGATTCAGCCATACAGTGTGATTCAACCATATATCTGTAACAAATATTTCATGTATATCATTTTTGTCAAGAAACCCTTGTCGGGTCATCTTGGATCTATGTAAAAGAAGCTAGATGTCTGTTTTTGAGCTTATTTGATTAATACACGAGAAGATATGTTTTGTCTCTATATTTTTGAGTATAAACCCTCAAATAACTGCGCTGTATATTTCTGCAGTAATTTCTGTTTGCAGTAGTCTTGGGGTTTCAGTGTTTTTGGGCTGTTTTGAGCATGGGAGGTCTATTTAACTAGGAAAAAGTCATTTTTTCTGATTTCCTCTCATATCTAGTTGCTATAATTTTTGATATAATGCATCCATGGGCTGCATTTTTTAGTTAATACTTATATTTCTAAAAAAATCTTCTTTCATGCATGTATTGCTAAGTTTTCCCATTTGGGAATATTACATTCACATGGATTAAAGTTTAAGCGTTAAAGCTAAACTATAAATTGTGTGATATGAGATCGTCGGTGATTGGTCAAACTTGTCATGGGACCCTCCGCTAAGAGATTCCATGTGATGAAAATTGTTTTGGGTTACATGTGTTGTTTATAATTATGTTGTTGATTGCGCATATGTTTGTATGTATGTTTAATGAACCCCGAGGTTAATTCAAACCTGATGTGGTAATAAGGTTGTGTAGAGTGTAAAATATATAGTTCCATGAATACTCTGATATTTCTGCAGTTGGTCTACATCATATTCAAGCAAATGTGAGAAATAACATTCACGAGGAAAATGAAAAAAATTTAGACTCTAAATCAATAAAGTGCAAACCACTCGATGCTGATGAAAATCGAATCAATTATAAATTATATAAAACAAAAAAAATGATTAATTTCAAAACAGGGAAATAAGAATATAACACAAGGCAATAGTAGAGCTCCTAGTGACTGGGCCTAGAGCCTCCAGAAGTCTCTGCCAGATGATCTTCATAATACGATTATGGAAAAACTGATATCTCTTTCGTTAAATTAACAGTCAGGATACAACATTGCTGAGCAAGAAAGCTTCTCTTCTGAAGGAAGGTAAATAAAATAAAATTACAACATTTATATTATCGACCTCCATTCTATTCCATTTATTCATATTTTATATCTTTACAGAAAAAAGAAGAAGATAAAGGCAAACCTTCAAGATCAGGGGATCCTGAGGATTTCACAGCTGTCTAACAGTTTGCGTTATAGAATAAGCAAGATCCTCCTCATTTGTTGCTAGTATGTATAAACAGAAACGATATCATTTTTCTTTTCTTGGACGGTGTTGTTCAATCGTTTGAACAATGGTTAATCAATTTAGATTTATTGCACATAAAAACAACAAAACTTAGACCTTTTTTCCCATAATTACATAATTTATTGATAATTACTTTTACCCTTTGTTTATAATTAATTCTTCCATATTTACTCCCAAAGTGAAGGTAAATACATGAAAGTTAGTAATAAATCAAGTTAATTAATCGAAAGAAAATTACTTTGAGTGTCATTTACATGTTTCACCACTTTGCATTAAACATAATAATGTTCCAATCCAAGGAACTAGAGAACATGTTTTTGGACACTCGTTATTTCCACTGTACTATAGGCATTCTTTTATTATTTTTCAGGATTTAAACATGAAAAAGACAAAAATTATATATTCCAAAAAGAGCAAGAACGAGACATTACTTCCATATTTTACGGCAATAGGAGACAGTTGTGTCGACCTTCAACAAATCACTCAAAGCAAGTCTTTCCTCCATTGTGATGGGATTTTGTTTGACTTAGGAGAGCCATAACTTTGTTATTGAGTTAGTAGTCCTCCTATTGATTATCTCTTCCAATCATGGAGAGTTTTTTTATGCCTCCTGCATGAAAAACTTATACAAATTTATAGTATGCTCCCATACAGTCACATTTGAGTCATGCTATGGTTCAAGGGAAGTAAACCTGAGTTGTCCATTCTATGGTTTCTCTTGATTCATTTTCAATCAACCAAACTTGTTCTGTCATATTTATGTTCAGTATCACATCAACTATTTGGTCATTTGCTCGTGCTAGTTAAAGAAGGTCTCCATTAACTTATTTTTGGTAGGTATACTCTTATCGACTTCAAAAAATTTCTCTGAGCGTAGGCCTAGATCCGCACCCTGGCCCTATTTACATCATTGATAAGTGACCTTGTGATCAACATCGATCTATATCATGGTTATTTGACTGAGTGGTTTCCCTTTTGTTCGAAATCAACTTACATTATCAGACATTGGGATTTGTGTAGTTTCTTGGATTCAATTTAACCCTATTGGTGAGTTCCTTTCCTTCGTATCAGCTTTCATTATTGGTTGATTCAGAGGGTTTCTGTCAAACACTATCCACATCTTGTGTACAATGTAAGCGTGCTTCGAAATGTTTACTTCACCTCTTTTCATCCGAGTCCTTCCAAATTATTGGCATGCGGGTTCCACTCATGCTGGTCGATGTGGGATGCCTTAATGCCTTCCTTCCAATAGATATTTTCCCATAAAATTCAATTCATTTCTTTGGAACAAGCTCCAGAGTCCTTTTTTCAGTACCTTAGGGTTCGCAGTCATTAGTGGAAAATTCCTTCACTATCGACAGTGAGAATACATTAATGTCTCCTGATTGGAAGATTCTCTCGAGTGTCTGACTTCAACTCATTTATTCACACTTGTTAGAATGTTCTAGGGTACCTTGACTCTCATTATCATTATTGGTGAGTTGTCTAGTGTTTATTAATGGTATACATCAATGATCAGTAATCAAATGATTTCTCATATGGTCAAATTTAGCTCATTCATTCCCATAGTGTAGAAATGTACCATCTGCCATCGGTGAAGACCTAAGGTTGTGTCAGCATTATGTTTCGCCTGACAGCTCCTTCAGTTTCTTGCCAGTGCAACCATCCACTTTATATGTTGTAGTTCATCAAAAAAACATCCTATATGTTGAAACCCGAGTTGCGTGTAGTATTACTATTCCACCTTTATGATTCAGTACTTTGGGGATCAGTTATGCGACATCAGTGATCAGACATTTCCTTAAGAATCATTTGATAAGATTTTCCACTTTATGGGATATTGATACATAGCCTTGATGTGCTCCTATGCGGATATGATCAGATGATCCATTATGTAATTCTTAGTTCTCTTTGTACTTGTATACATATTGGATCTGATCTACACGATCAACGAACATGATTTACTATCTCTAAGCATGGGTATGCCTGCCTAAGACATGAAATTTATTTCTGATCTATTCCACTAGTTTTTGGTATGTTGAAATTTGGTGATCTCCTCCCAAGTCCTCACATGATTCCTTGATACACTTAATACATTTCGGCCATCATGTACCCCTTCTGACCTCATATATTAAGGGGAATTTGTTCTAGCATCATTTAGCACTCATGTAGTTCTGATGCTCTGTTCTATGGCCTTGGGCAACCCTTTCCCTTTAGACTTGATCACTTTATTAAAAAAAATGTTTTGAATTTCATACATGAATCTGCCCTTTGAAAAATGCGTACACACATGGGTACATCTATATGGAACCTGGATATATAATTTAAAATATGAAATATATAGTTTAAAATATAAAAATATATAATATCCTATTTTTTGGGTGGGGTTTACGAGTTTCACCGAAAGCCCACCTACAAGAACCTGTGGCCTAATTGAATCAACTGATTTTGGGTGATATATATACACCTCATGGGAAGGCCTAGAGAGAGAAGAAGAGATAGGATATTGATACTATATTCGATTGGTCTCCGATAAAGTTTGAGTTTCCTTGTGCCTCTTGCACTCCCAATCATAGGAAACTGTTGTTTCCTCATAATGATGTTCATCTTCCATTATATGACATCCATGTGTATATGTTTGAGAGATGAATGTTGAGGATTTGGCTAGATGGATCCCGAGGAAGGTTTTTCTTGGAGTTGTGGTTGAATTGGGTTATATTATTCCATATTCCTTTGTCGATATCAATAAAGAAGCTTTGTGTTGTTCCTGAATGTTATGGTCTTATGTTATATATCATGTTATGATATTATAATCTATGATTCATGATTTATATATTTATGTTTAATGATATAACATTAATATTATGGACATGCTTTGTACTACTTATTGTATACATGCTTCATTGAAATTTCTTGCAAGTCTTATAGCCTTGGAGGAAGTATAGGGTTTGGACCCTATGGGACAAACACCAAACATAGGACCTACGAGTACTTTCTCCTAACCCGAATTTAGTATTTTATGTATTAGGATTGTGTTATTGTTGGATTCTTGTTGATTTACGCCCTTCGATTGGTTAGGGTTCTCAACCATGACCCTAGGGAGATTTCTCCCACAACACTCACCTCCATACAAGTATATTTATATATGGAAATAAGATCTTAGAGCTATACCTCCTAAGATTATATTTTCATGTGCATATACAACCTCCATACTATCCCTCTTGAAATTAAAGAGGCTTCAACCTAGCATGTTATAAATTCTTGAGCTTATAGTGATAAAATCATGCTTGATAGTCAAAATTTAACTATATAATATGTTATCACTCAGTAATTTCTCAAGGTTAAATAAAGAACTCACCAAGGTAACCACAAACCTACTTTTAAACTCTAGGATCTAGCCTTCCTAGGGTTCAAAGAGGGCTCTCTCTATAAGATTTAACTTTGTTTTAATTATTTGATATTAGTCTAGTTGTGATTGTGAAAATTGGTTTTGATTTTGGTTTGGTTTGGTGGGAAAAATCACTTAATGATATGAATAGTGGGAAATTTGATTGTCCATTGGGATAAGGAGTCAAAAGTCAAGCAAATAGAACTAGGATCAATGTCAAAAGGTCAAATGTTTTCAAGGTAAGATAAATAAGCCTTTGGAGATCTTGGGAGGTTTTTTGGTGAAGTGGTATGATTGGGATAAAGAGAAATAAAGGTTTCTTTGATCTGGAAAAGAGAAGTAGTAGGCAGGGGTCAAACGGAAGAGGGAGCAATTAAGGTTTCCCTACTTTGGAAATCAACAAAAAACATAGAAATGATAAATAGTAAAGACAGGGTGCTTTTAACAAATCTTGAAATAATACTCCTAAATTATCATTCAAATTTGGAACACATATATGGATGTATGAAACAAATAAGATAAACAATGACAAGTAGAAAATACTTCACTTCAATAGCTCATCACATGAATCCTGAAAAATGATGCTAATTGATTCAATCCAGTCTGCTACTTGAAATTTAAAACGTAAAAGCCTTCAAGTCCAAAAAAAATGACTATAAAAATCTTCAGCAATTATTCCACAATAATACTTCAAAGAGTGAAGTATTCATACAAATTCTTAAGCTAAAATATCTTGAAAAAATATCAAGATTGGTTTACAAATATCTCAAATTGTTTTACATAAATAAAACTTAATAGAAAGAAAATTAAAACTAATGAATCTATTTGGAACTATTTTTTATGGATAGGTGATGAAAAAGAGGATAAATTAGAATTTGATATCAACTCTTAGTTGATGATGAGGCATCCAAGTCACTAATTGTCTCCTTCCTTTGTGCATTTTGCTCCAGAAATTCTGCAAAATTGGAGTCCAATGATACCTTCCTATTTCTCAATCCGAAATATATATCTAAAAATTTCAAGAGATTTTTGTAGATAAATATGTTACTAAGATAAACCTCTCTCATTTTCCCAAAATTCAGTTCTAGTTTTTCACCATAGGCTCTTCCAAAATATGTGTAAAACATAACTTTGCACAATCTAAAAATTAGCCTGTGAAGATGTGCATGTATCTCTCATTCTGTAATACCTGTGCATAAAGTGAGATAGGTTTTGTAGCTCAGCATATTAGGAACATAAACCTCCTCCAGTGTTTCAAAATCCATCTTGGATTGACCATAATAGTTTCTGCAAAACTATGACTTAAATAGGAAATTTATGCAAAAATGTCCCTTCATGCTCTGTTTTCATATTTTAACCTTTTTGTTCTTCTAACTGTTTTGACTTTTACTTTGGATAAAATTCATCATTGTTGGTGAAAGTGTTTTCATCACTATTTACCATTTACTACCTCCATATTTACTTTTACTGTTTTACATTGACTGCTCTGTTACTCTGTTTTAACTTTCACTCTGACTTTCATCTGATACACTTTAACTCTGATGCTCTTTGACTTTTCTGTTTTCAGTGTTTGATGTTTTATTGAAATAAAACATGTTGTAGGTGGAAAAAAATATCTTTTGAAGAAGTAAATGACTTTGTTTTTTCATTTGAATGTGCCTTTGTGTCTTATTTAGGTCTCCTAACTTGATTTATTCTTTTAACTATTGGCCTAACTGTATTTTTCTTTAGCCCTGCCTTTTTCTCTATTTTTATGACTGATTCTCCTTTATTTTTCCTTTAATCTTTGACTTTATCATTTAAACCTTTGATCTTTAAAACCTTTAATCTTCTCGTTCTCTTGACTGTCTTTTCTTCTTGTTGTGCCTTATGTTTGTGTGTGTTGTGCAGGTGTCCATTCTTTTGCTGCTGGAGGGTTTTAATAATCCACCGAGGATCATGATTCATCGGTGATTAAGCATGGTTTTTTCCTCTGGTCCCATAAAGAGGAAATAAACCCCTGGATCGTCACCCAATTTTTTTATTGAATTTTTTTTTGGACATTTGGAATGTTTTTATTCGTTTCCAGCATTAAACCTGCACATAAAACGAATAATTAAATATTTAAATCCTGTGTAAAGGGATTTTCTGCATTTATTGCGGTTTATGATGGCTATGGAAACCTTTGGAAATGAACTGGACGCTTCCCGTGATTTTGACAGCAAATGCGGGCTATTTTTCACTATTTTTTAGTGTAAATCAAAATACATGATTTGTTTCAATAGGGAGGACAAATACAGTGAGATAGTGCAGAAAAAGGGATTAATGGTGCGATTTCGGAATTTATTTGGCAATTGAGGTTTAAACTGACCTGCAATTAATGTCAATCACATTGGGAAACCTAGTGGTTTTCGAGCTTCAAAGGAGAAAAACCGCAAGTGGTTATTGCACTGGATTAAGGTGGTAAGCGATTTTAGTTGGATTGGATATGATCCAATAGAACTGGGCCACGTGGAGGAGACAGGAAAGGGCGAAACATCCCATTTCACATGGAAAGGAAAGGTGTTAAGATCGTGCAACTAGAAATGAGATATGGCATTTCGATCATGGGATTGAAGGATCGAGATGTGAATGGTTGCGATTGCATCTTGGAGTTGCTCGACAATAATAGGTGGGGTCCGGGGTTTTATTACGCGGCGGAGTTGATTTTAAACCTTATAAATATATATTTATAAAGTTAAAACTCTATTTTTTATGATTGGCGGAGGGGGGTAGTGTTATATGTTTTAAAATTTAAAACATTAACAAATGTTTTAACCAATGGCGTAGATATGATATTATATGGCATAATAACCTTTTAACAAGTGTTTTAATACCATAGGGGCGAGATATTTTTAATATTTATATGTTTAAACCCATGGGAAAAATGGTGGGGGTTTATTTCACCATGTGGGATAAATAACCATAGGTTAAACTTAAAATAGTGGGTCTTTTGGGATATTCATATATAAAGAAATTAATATATATAGGAAAGGTTGCTTATAAGGATTTAATACTTAGGTTAGAAATTAATATGAAATGGAGAATGTAATGAAATGATTTAAAATACATAATTTTAAACTAAGTGTAAATAGGTCATTTAAGCATACTTTGTCCCATTTTGATTTTTTACACATAGACTTAGGATAAAATGCATTTTATGGGTTTTTGAGTGGTTTTTGAATGAAAATGAAATTATTCGTGGGGGGGGGGGGGTTTACTTTTCTAAGTAAAAAAAAAGGGTTTTTACTTAGGAAAAGGGATTGTATTTCTTGGAAAAGGGTGAATATAATGATGAAATGAGTTTTCATGTAGGGAATCTGATATTTTTAACCAATCAATTACTAAGCCTTGGGTCTGGTCCTAATAGAAGTCAAAGAAATGATCTGAGCCTCTTTAATTGAATGTTTTGAATAATGGATCATTGTGGGGGAGGGGAAATTAGTAATTTTTCCCGATGATGCTTTATTACATGCTCTTCACAACTGCTTTTTACCTACCCATCATTATTCTAACATTTTTTACTTCATTTTCTTGGGCGCATTTAAGCTTGCAACCCTAAATCCATTTTTCTTTCAAAGCATAAATCTATCTAAGTCTAACCTTATTTCATCCGAGGGCTAAGATTAAACTATTGAGCTCCTCATTTATGCTATAACTATCTACCGATTTGTTAAGTTTAAATTGTTTGACATATCTTTATTCTCTATCTAAAACATGAAATTCAAAGCATGAAAAGTTAAGATTAAACTATTTAACTGATCATGGATAATGGAATTTTGAACAATCTGCACATAATCATTATTCTTGCAATAAAAGTAAATAGTAGTGGCATTTTGACTTGCTCACTTTCAGGTCTTATTTTTTCTCTTTTTCTTTTGGGGTCTATTTTTTATTATTTTTTTTATCTTTCTTTTCAAGTCCTTTGATCTTTATTTTAGGACTCTACCCTCTTTTTATTTTTTATTATTTTCAAAATATGTGAAAACAACTTGCAGAAATCAAGGTATGTACATATTTACAAGACTATCGAAGTCAATTAAAAAATTATGAATCCTGTTATTATAGGACCCTAACAGTGGCTCCACATGGGTATGGAATCTCCTTGTGAGATGTCAAGAACACCATTGACTAGTAGCTTGATCCATTGGGCCAATCCCAAACATGCATATGCTGTGAATGAAAACTCTTGAACTGAATTTACACCTTTTTCTGCAAACTGAAATCTGATCTGAGACTAAAAAGTGGTGCAACTTTCGAACCAAACTAATACATCATGAATATTTTAGGGCCTTTTCCTTGGCCTTCAAATCTTAATGAATTATTTCAAACTAGCTGAAAACAGAAAATTGAAATAAGTTGAAATCCTACCTACTTATTCTAATCAGTTGTCCAACTACTGGTTAGGTAAAATGAAATAGCCAATGCAACCATTCAAGAATTATGTACTTTGATAGATTTTGTTGCATTTGCTTATTGATTATCAAAACTGTAATTCTGCAACCTATTAGAAATTTGTCAACAAATGACAGAATAAGGAAATACATGATTTCCTTTGTTGACTCTAGAAATTGTACAATAGGATCTTTTGAGGTATATGTACAAATGTTCAACTGATCCAAGGAACTGTACCTCTGTTTTGAATTGCCCCCATTCCATGAGACTAAATTGTCATTTTTAACTTTATTTCCTTGCAAAATCAACCTATGATTGTTCTGAGATAATTTCATATTTTCAGATAAGCTTTGTGATGATATTTCTACTGATGGACATGCATGTCTGCTGAAACTTTTATCATCTTGATACTGAAGCTTATATTTAGTTAATGGAGAAAGATTTTGATTGTATTTATCATTCATCACATCAGCTATTTGATCATGAAAAACTTTGAAATATTGTTGCAATTTATATATGGGTTTTAATGGAACTTCATAGATTTATAAGGGTTGTTCATCCTTTAAAAGCTAAAATTATTTAGAACATAATGGTATAGAAATTTATTTCAAAATTTATGAACATTCTTATTCACTCCCATATTTGATGTGTATTGTCTGATCACTGTATTTGAGCTGCTGAAACTGAACTTCCTCATCCCACAAACTATCTAGTGATTGCTCTGTGAAGTTAGCTTGAATTTGGAGAACATAATTATCATCATATGATCATACTTAGGAAAATATTCAAAAGAAGAAATGTCATCAATCATACACATTAGATCAGTAGATTTATTTTCTAGCAATCCTAATATATCTTGATTAGATTGGTTGCATTCTATTTGAAGGTCATCATTTTGCTCAATAGGAGTACTATTAGGCAATGGCCTTTTTTGGGAAGGTAGAACAACTTGAGCATCAGCCTGTTCTTTTGTCTCTTCATTGATAAAAACTTTAGTACATACATTAACATTAGAATAAGTAGAAACAATTTCTTCATTATGTAAATATTTTGAGGATGGTTGCATGTTTAGAAGAAAATTGATTTCTTCTTTAGTGAGGGGGGGGGTGGGAATATTTTAATTCTTAGATTTGAATAACAATTGTTTTTTATTTTATGTAAAAACTGATCATGAGGTTGAATATTTTCTTTAAATTCATTCAAAAAATTATATGAAACATCATTTGTTACTACAGAGGGGCTTTGTGGATCTTGATTCATCTCCTGATCTATTTCATATTTGATTAACTCATCTTGATTATCATGACAATTAACTTGAGAATGAAAGTTATGGACTACTACTAATAAATCTTCTGGATGACAATTTCCTAAATATTCATTAATATTTTTAGGGTAATGTATGAGATCTTTAGCTTGATCACAATAATTTTCAGCTAATGATAAAGATGGAAAATCTTCTTTGTAATGCTCATAAAACACCATGTGAAAATCCTTTAAAGAAAATAAACTAGTAAGTTTGAGAGCTTCATACCATTCCCTTGCTTGTCCTTCTAAGGTTGCCATGAATAGCTTCATGAGGAAATCCTCATGCCAATCACCCTTCAATATCCATGAGTGTATATGAAATTTAATGAGATGTAACAAAGGATCATCAATATTCTCATCTTGAAACATAGGAATATTTTTATCCCAATTTACCTTTGGTAGTTTGTGTGGAAATCTAGGTATGTGATCTCTGCTCATGGGAGCATACCTGCATTGTATTCTTGGGTTCATCTTGTAAATAAGTCATAAAGAAAGGACACTGTATCTATACAACCAAGCTAGATCCTTCTACCAGTGGAGTCTAATTTTTAAAATTTATTTGGAGTTTCCAGGTGGATGATTTTAACCTTTGTGTGTCTGATCAATGTCCACCATCATAGATCAGTTCTGATCCTTGTATAATCTTTATGAAGAAGATATTCTTCCCCAATATGGTCGCTAGTATTTTTTCACTTGGTAATTTCTCAAGGTTAAAGAAAGAACTCACCGAGGTAACCACAAACCTACTTTTAAACTCTAGGATCTAGCCTTCCTAGGGATCAGAGAGGGTTCTCTCTATAAGATTTAACTTTGTTTTAATTATTTGATATTAGGATAGTTATGATTGTGAAAATTGGTTCTGATTTTGGTTTGGTTTGGTGGAAAAAATCACTTAATGAGATTGATAGTGGGAAATCTGATTGTCCATTGGGCTAAGGAGTCAAAAGTCAAGCAGACAGAACTAGGATCAATGTCAAAAAGTCAAATGTTTTCAGGGCAAGATATATAAGACTTTGGAGATATTGGGAGGTTGTTTGGTGAAGTAGTATGATCAGGATAAAGATAAATAAAGGGTTCTTTGATCCATAAAATAGAAGTAGTAGGCAGGGGTCAAATGAAAGAGGGAGAAATTAAGGGTTACCTACTCTGGAAATCAGCAGAAAACATAGAAATGATAAATAGTAAAGATAGAGTGCTTTTAAAAAATCTTGAAATAATACTCCTAAATTATCATTCAAATTTTCAACACATATATCGATGAATGAAACAAAGAAGTTAAACAATGACAAGTAGAAAATACTTCACTTCAATAGCTCATCACATGAATCCTGAAATATGATGCTAATAGATTCGATCCAGTCTGCTACTCGAAATTTGAAACACAAAATCCTTCAAGTCCAAAAAAAATGACTATATAAATATTCAGCAATTTATTCCACAATAATACTTCAAAGAGTGAAGTATTCATACAAATTCTTAAACTAAAATATCTTGAAAAAATATCAAGATTGATTTACAAATATCTCAAACTGTTTTACATAAATAGAACTTAATAAAGGGACACTTAAAACTAATGAATCTATTTGGCACTATTTCTTATGGATGGGTCATGAAAAATAGGATAAATTCGAATTTTATATCAACTCTTAGTTGATGATGAGGCATCCAAGTCACTAATTGTCTCCTTCCTTTGTGCATTTTTCTCCAGAAATTCTGCAAACTTGGGGTCCAATGATAAATTTTTATTTCTCAATTAGAAAAAGATATTTAAAACATGAAAGAGGTTTTTGTATTTAAATATGTTACTAATATAAACCTCTCTCATTTTCCCAAAATTCAGTTCCAGTTGTTCACCATAGGCTCTGCCAAAATATGTGTAAAACAGAATTTTGCACAATCTGAAAATTAGCCTCTGAAGATGTGCATGTATCTCTCATTCTGTAATATCTGTGCATAAAGTGAGATAGGTTTTTGTATATTAGCATCTTAGGAACATAAACCTCCTACATTTTTTAAAAATTAATCTTTTATTGACCAAAATAGGTTCTGCAAAACTATGGCTTAAACAGGAAATTTCTGCAAAAATGTCCCTTCATGCTTTGTTTTCATCTTTTAACCTTTTTGTTCTTCTAGCTGTTTTGACTTTTACTTTGATAAACTTCATTGTTTTTGGTGAAAGTGCTTTCATCCATATTTACCATTTACTTCCTCCGTGTTTACTTTTACTGTTTTATATTGACTGCTTTGTTTCTCTGTTTGAACTTTCACTTTGACTTTCATCTGATACACTTTAACTCTGATGCTCTTTGACTGTTATGTTTTCATTGTTTGATGTTTTATTGAAAGAAAACATGTTTTAGGTGGAAAAAAATATATTTTGAAGAAGTAAATGACTTTTTTTTTCATTTGAATGTGCCTTTGTGTCTTATTTAGGTCTCCTAACTTGATTTATTCTTTTAACTGTTGGCCTAACTGTCTTTTTCTTTAACCCTACCTTTATCTTTGTTTTTATGACCGATTCTCCTTTATTTTTCCTTTAATGTTTGAATTTCTCATTTAAGCCTTTGATCTTTAAAACCTTTAATCTTATCGGTCTTCTGATTGTCTTTTGTTCTTACTGTGCCTTATGTTTGTGTGTGTTGTGCAAATGTGCATTCTTTTGCTACTGGAGGGTTTTAATAATCCACCGAGGATCATGAATCATTGATGATTAAGCGTGGTTTTTTCCTCTAGTCCCATAAATATGAAATAAACCCATGGATGGTCACCCATTTTTTTTATTAAAACATTTTTTGGACCTTTGGAATGTTTTTATGTGTTTCCACCATTAAACCTGCACATAAAATGAATAATTAAATCTAGAGGGCTTTTCTCCATTTATCAGGGTTTCTGATGGCTATGGAAATATTTGGAAATGAATTGGACACTTCCAGTGATTTTGACAGTAAATGCGGTCTATTTTGAACTAGTTTTGAGTATAAATCCAAATACATGCTTTGTTTCAATAGGGAGGACAAATACAGTGAGATAGTGCAGAAAAAGGGATTAATGGTGCAATTTCAGAATTATTGGGCAATTTAGGTTTAAATTGACCTGCAATTAATGTCAATGACATAGGGAAAACTAGTGGTTTTTGGGCTTCGAAGGAAAAAATGTTGGGAAAAATACTAAGGGGGGGGGGGGGGTGAATCAGTATTTTGGTCTTACTCAAACTTTTACTTTTTCATTCTCTAAAAACCATATGCTACTTTGCTGAAGCCAACTAGCATATACACACGGATATCCTTCATAAAACTCGCGTATATATAGAGATCTTATTATGCCATTAATTCTTTTTTTTTAGATCTATGTAACATTCATTCTTCTGATGATTAGATAACAGTAAGCATGTGCAGTAATAACAGAATAAACCATCACACATAAGCATCACACAAGAACACCAGGATTTAAGGTGGAAACCCAAGTCGGGAGAAAACCACCGTTGTCATCGTCTCAGTCTTCAATATTTATTATATAAAGAAAACATGTTACAACCATGTACTGGCGCAGACTCATACCAGCACACAGGCACCCACCTGCAGAAGGCTACAACCTTCTCTCATTTACCAGCCTCTCTTGGAAGGGAGCTACAACCCCCTGCTCTCGTTTACCAGCCTCACCTGGAAGGGAGCTACAACCCCCTGCTCTCATTTACCAACCTCACCTGGAAGGGAGCTACAATCCTCAGCACCACCATGGACCACGTTTCATCAATTTTAATACTGGATCCAACAGCTTCCATACCACACAACTTGTAGGCCTCTTTTCATCATATTTTCAGACTGGACCCACTCCACACATTTAAGCTCAATCATAAATCAAACTGAAACTTATACCCTTATCAATTCATTCGATGAATCATCAACCAATCAATCAACAACTTGATCTTTTCTCAACATAGTCAGCAACATAATCAATATTCAGAAAACTCAGATCTGTATGAATACATCATAGACAGATAGCAGTAATACATCAGAACAGATCAGACATTTCATACCACATACTTCAACAAACCCTAGTTTTCATACGCGCTTTCCTTTCACTGATCCTGCGTATATACGCGCTTTCTAAAATACCAACCTTTGTATACCTCTGCACACATTTCAGAGCTGACTTCAATTCCCATACACGCTTTTGCTGAATACAAGCCGCATATATACGCGCTTTCTCCTCGACGAACCTGCGTATGGATCTTCGGACATTTTAGGGTAGTGCAGCTCTCCAAAATAGGTAAACAACTCAGATCTTCATTCTTTACTTCAGCTCAGATTCGCCAGATCAGAGATCTAATCATTCCATAAACAGATCTAGAAAATACATATACATTTCAGATCTAGAGATCCCTCTTCATCATTTTCTTCATAGGTGCATCAGATCTATCATCAAACTGTTACCCTTTCCATTCAGACATACTTCAGAGTGAAGTATTCATTCAAACCTAGACTCATGCACACTCCTTTTCACTATGAATTTCTTCTCCTTATATAGGTTTAGCCTTTGTCAATACCATGAGCCAAAACCACACAACTTCTAATGGTATTCCTGGACGAGATCAATTAGATATTCAAGCGCTCAATACAATGGGTCAATACCATGGTAAGAACCCCTGGTTTTATATCTTTAGAGCGCAATTAGGCATACACAACTTGGCACATACTTTTCCGCGTACATACGCTACTTCACCTTGACAAACCCACGTATGCATAGTGACATGTCTTATTCATCATTGCTCTGGCCCTTTCTGAAGTTCCTTTCTTCTGTACTCTTTGGCTGATCTGTAGATACATCATCTGTACATATTTGACACATAGGTTGCTTATCATAAAGTCAGTTTCTATCAAGAACAACTTTATCAAAACAGGTTGCCATCCAAAGACAACTTCATCTCATCATATAGCCAATTCTCATTTCATCAAGTAGATTACCATCAGAGACAACACATGCCAACAATCTCCACATCAGATTTACATAATCAATAAACTCATCAAGCATCAAGAACAACTTCCTTAAGTAGGTTGCCATCATCTTCATTAAGTGGGTTGCCATCAAGGACAACACTCTGCATCATATTGCCAACAGAAAAATCGCGAGTGGTTATCACACTGGATTAAGGTGGTAAGCAGTTTTAGTTGGATCGGATGTGATCCAATAGAACTGGGCCATGTAGAGGAGAGAGGAAAGGGCGAAACAACCCATTTCGCATGGAAGGAAAGGTGTTAAGATCGCGCAACTAAAAATGCGATATGGAATTTCGATTGTTGGATTGAAGATCAGGATGCGAATGGTTGTGATTGCATCTTGGAGTTGCTCGGCAATAATAGGTGGGGTCCGGGGCTTGATTACGTGGTGGAGTTGATTTTAAACCTTATAAATATATATTTATAAAGTTAAAACTCTATTTTATATGATTGGCGGAGGGGGGGTAGTGTTATATGTTTTAAAATTTAAAACATTAACGAATTCTTTAACCAATGGTGTAGATATGATATTATATGGCATAATAACCTTTTAACAAGTGTTTTAATACCATAGGGGTAGGATATTTATAATATTGATATGTTTAAACCTGCGGTAAAAATGGCGGGGATTTATTTCACCATGTGGGATAAATAAACATAGGTTAAACTTAAAATAGTGCGTCTTTTGGGATATTAATATATAAAGAAATTAACATATATGGGAAATGTTGCTTGTAAGGATTTAATACTTAGGTTAGAAATTAATATGAAATGGAGAATGTAATGAAATGATTTAAAATACATAATTTTAAACTAAGCAAACTGTAAATAGGTCATTTAAACATAATTTGTACCATTTTGATTTTTTACATACAAACTTAGGATAAAATGCATTTTATGGGTTTTTGAGTGCTTTTTGAATGAAAATGAAATTAGTCAAGGTGGGGGGTTTTACTTTTCTAAGTAAAAGAAAAGGTGTTTTACTTAGGAAAAGGGATTTTATTTCTTGGAAAAGGGTGAATATGATGATGAAATGAGTTTTCATGTAAGGAATTCAATATTTCTAACCAATCAGTTACGAAGCCTTGGGTCCAGTCCCAACAGAAGTCAGAGAAATGCTCTGAGCCTCTTTAACTGAAGGCTTTGAATATTGGATCATTGTGGGGGGGGGGGGGGGTGGGAGGGAATTAGTACTTTTTCCGGATGATGCTTTATTACATGCCTTTCACAATTGATTTTTACCTACCCATCATTATTTTAACATTTTTTACTTCATTTGCATGGGTGCATTTAAGCTTGCAATGCTAAATCCATTTTTATTTCAAAGAATAAATCTATCTAAGTATAACCTTATTTCATCCGAGGACTTAGATTAAACGATTGAGCTCCTCATGTATTCTCTAACTATCTAATGATTTGTCAAGTTTAAAATTCTTGACATATCTTTATTCTCTATCTAAAACATGAAATTCAAAGCATGAAAAGTTAAGATTAAACTATTTAACTAATCATGGATAATGGCATTTTGAAAAATCTGCACATAATCATTATTATTGCAATAAAAGTAAATAGTAGTGGCATTTTGACTAGCTCACTTTCAGGTCTTATCTTTTCTCTTTTTCTTTTGGGGTCTATTTTTTATTCTTTTTTTTATCTTTTCTTTTCAAGTCCTTTGATATTTCTTTTAGGACTTTACCCTCTTTTCATTTTTTATTATTTTCAAAATATGGGAAAACAACTTGCAAAAAGCAAGGTATTTACATATTTAGAAGACTATCAAAGTCAATTCAAAAATTATGAATCATATTATTATAGGACCCTAACATAATAAACTTGACAAATATTTTTCCATTCATTCATACTTAGTCCCATTTTCAAAATTTCAAGCTTGAAATAGTTCAGAGATATAAAATCCTTTTAGACTAGTAATAAATAGGGAACAAGCTCATGATGGCATGCAAGGATCCATTCAATTAATCAAGAAATATACATGAAATCAATAGAAAATGGAAAGTATGTTTCTATAAATCAACCTCTCATTTCCATAATAGGAAAATGGGCTTCCCATACAATTAATTTATGCACTCATCAGTACATCCAACACAAACAAGATATTCACATGCATTCTAAATAAACTTCAAGCATTTATATTACAAATGCATGACAAAAATTATAAGAAAAACTACAAAACATTTAACCATTCCAATCAATAAACCTCATTCACCTACATCCTACAACCATGTAACATTTATCAAAGCTATACATTGAATTCCACAATGTAAATATTTAATTTCACACAACTCTTAGCTAAATGAATTTATTTACAATAAAAAAATGGTCAAACTAAAGGCGGTACTTTGCTTTTCCAGCCAACCTTAGACTCACTACAAATAAAACCACCCGCAACAATCCCCACCTCCCAAGTGAGATCCACAAACTAAGGGGAATTTATTTAGTAGTTTCAACAGGAGGTCATAATCATCTCAAGGAGGATAGGGATTACTTATTAAATAAGGTGGTTTATCATCTCTTTAGGAAGTATCCTAAATGGCTTCTTAGCCAATTCTTGGCAAGTACTCTTTCCCATTTTCCTTAGAATGTGTTGAGCTCCTCCAAGATACAATTTAGTTTCCTAGGGAGTTACATTCCCTCCAATTTGCAAGTATTTTTAACCCTTCTCATGTGCTTTACAAGAGGAAAATACCACCCCAAAATTGTTGTGCAAATGTATTTTTTATAATTTCTCAAGGGTGCCTCTTCACGTTCCTCTTGGGCTCTTCCTCTTATTTTTCTTACTATCTGCACCATAAAATTAATTAAAGGTGCCAGCTAACCCAGCCTAGGTTTATTTTCCTCTTCCTCCTTGGATCATGTATCTACGGTCCCACTCTTTAGGCCATTACATAAAAATATACTCACTGATAGTTTATGAGAATCATTACATTACAAAAACCAGGGAGAAAGCATACCAGGTGTGTCACACATTACCACTATACAACCTCCTACTCTCCTACTTCTTTCAAAATTTATCCATGAAACTATGTAACCAAATCATCTCTTTACTAGCAGTTGTAATAGTAACACACTTTGTTTTTTTTTTATGCAAGTGCAAAAACCCTTTGAAATTTTGAAATTCAATTTACTAATGTTCCATCTATGATCAAAACATACCCTATGGTGATCCTCCTAATATCTATATCACCTACCATATATAAATTAACATATCCATATGAAAAGTGTTTGAAACTTCAAATCGTAGTTTATGAGTAGTGGTACCTCTCAAACACTTGAGAATCAACTTTACTAACTTCTAATGCTATTTACCTAGATTTTTCATATACCTACTCACAACTCTCTTGACGGAGCTCTCAGGCGATCATGGCGGCGGCCAAACCCTAGGCGGAACTATGGAACCCTCGGCATGACGGCACCACTACCTGTTCATTGCGGTTGGATACCATCGCTCGGCGGTGAATGGACCTTGCCGCCCCACGGATCTCTGCTGCTCACTGGGTAAATTCTCATTTCAGTTTATAATACTTTGGCTGTTTTACTGCTCGACCCAGGTATCCTGGGCCCCCTGTCCATTTCTGGTGGTTATTATATTATCTTGTGGGCTTCCACTTGTCTTACTGCTCGGGACGCACAGCCGTGGCTGTCTGGGGTTAAACTTGTCTTGGCAGTTGAGAACTGGGGGTTTCTTTACTTGGTCTGGCATCCCTATACACTTGGTGGGGTCACATCCGAACAGTGAACCTTGACCGTTTCCCCTCTGGACCCATCATCGGGGCCGACTTTATTGGCATCTGCACTGTTCTCTGGCTTCGAGGACTCAGCTTGTCAGCCGGATCTGCATTAATCATTTCACCCTTGTTCTTTCTGAGGGCCTCTGTCTTATCCATCAGTCACTAAGAGGCTATTGAAGGGTTGTCCATTCAACATGAGCACCTACGAGGACTAGGTAGACTATTCGGAGGATCCTCTGGAGGGGGTCGACATTTGGGGGTTGGAATCACATGATGAGGTGGATGCGATGTCGAACTTGGACCCATTATCCGGGGTGGCTTTGCCTGCTCAGCCCACACATTCCACCGTGGATGGGTGCATCTCGCCCATGGGGGACCTAGCGCACTTGACTTTTGGCTCGCCCTCGAGCGAGGTTATTGGGCTTTGGGCTTTCACGCAGGCAGAACATGACACTCTGGCAAGTGCTGCCATCGGAAGCTCCGCGCTATTCTCAGAGGCGGTCTTTCACGAGATCGGAGACACTTCACACTATTTGTCGCATCGACATATTGAAGGCCTTCACCCACTTGGGGTTAACTCACACTGCCCTTCTGATAAAGATGGTGCAACACAAGACTGTTCGGAACCCTCTGAACCTTTGGCGGCCTCTGGGGTCTTCTCCAACATACCAGAGGACCTAATCAACCGGGAGAAGATTAGCACTCCACCTGAATCTGAAACCATAGTTGAGCCGGAACTGGGGGTTTGTAAAGTCAGTAAGCCGCACAAGGTCGCAAAAAACAGGTTAAACTATCTCACAAATTTTTGAAGCGAGAGTGGTATGGAAGATTGGAGCATCATTGCTATCAAGACCCTAGTTGGGAAGATCCGTGGCCGGAAATATTCCTCAACGAGACTTCAGCGGTGGACAAGGGAGATCTGGAGTGAATCCCTTGACTCTCTCCCGGTGGTTGGGGTCATGACCAAAGGCTGGTTCTCTCTCACCTTTGCCCGCCCTGAACACTCCGATTGGGCCCTCAAGCAATTTTGGCACCTAGAACTGCACCCCGTCTATCTCAAGCGATGGGTGCCCCTTTTTGATCCCAAAAAAGAGAATGCAGGTGCTGGTCCCATATGGATGAGGTTGCCTGGCCTGCCTCTGCAATTTTGGAATGACACTGCGCTTCGGAACATAGGGAGCCACTTCGGTCGTTACCTGGACCATGATCGATCCTACCTGTCCACTGGTAGCAGGACAGTGGCTCGGATCCTGATTTTCCTCGACACAAGAGATGGTTTATATGAGAATTTTATCATGATGTTTGATGGGATGAAGTGGAAGCAACCTCTAGACTATGAAGGCGTGCCCTTTCGCTGCAGGAAATGTCACGAGGTGGGTCATCTGTATAAATATTGTCCAAGGAAGGGGGCTGGCAAGATGGTTGTTAAGAAATCTTTCTCCATTAGCACACAAACTGAGCCGGATCCCAGCATCTTGCCGGACAGTGCAGGTATGCAGTCGAGGGCCCCTGAACTCCTAGGTGATGTCGGGTCGAGGATAGCGGCTATGCCCACCTAGACTACCACGCATCCCAGATCCCGGCCACAGGTCTCGTCAGTGCCTCCCCAGCATGATCTCTTCATTCCGGGTACTACTCTTTCTAGCCCTTTAACTTCTGATTATGCAGATATATCTTCATCCATTACTTTGCCGTTTAATGTATCTGTTAATGAACCTCTCAATCTGTCATCTGCTTTCTCCTTACCTTGCATATCATCGTGTGAGACCCATAAATCATTAAACCTCCCCTCGGTATGCTACACCATTGCTTTGGCCTCTCCTTCCTTCTCCCCTATCATCCATCATTCATTTGTAGAGCCCACCCCTGGCCATTATGTCTCCTCTTCGGAGACTCACTCTTCGAAGAACAACTACTTTCTTAGATCCTTAACCAACCCTCAATCTGGCGAGGTTTTCGGCATTGGGCCGAGTCCGGGTAGCTTACCCTCCAAATCTCGTGGCAGACCTTCTGCCCTAGCGAAGGCCATCAAAAGGGCTAACTTTGAAGTGGAAGCTGGCACACAATATTCTCTTATGTGGGTCCTTAGAGCAAGATGACCCTTCATGACTGTTACATCATGATTTGTCTCTCCTACAACTGCAGGGGACTGGCCAACCCCGATAAGAGATTGGCCCTCAGAGACCTGCTAGCGCAAAAGCCCTTCGACATACTATTTCTGCAAGAAACACTCGGGGTGGGGTTGGAGGTGACTGCTACTTTAACTTCCTTTCTCCCTGATTGGTCCTTCATTACACTTGATGCTCGTGGTAGATCTGGAGGATGTGCTCTTGGCATCAACAATAAAACCACCCGGATGTTAAACTACTGGGGCCGGCAGGGTGTTCTTGCGATGAATGTTCAGTTTGGTAGCTTTGAGATTGAGTTTACCCTGGTAAATGTTTATGGACCCTTCTCTGACAGAGAGCACTTCTGGCACTCCCTTTTGTCCTGTTCACTTATGACTGTCCCCCATCTCATTTTGGGCGGAGATCTAAATTTCTCTTTGGGTATTGCTGAATCTTGGGGTCCCCTGGCCACCCCAGACCCATTGGCTGAGTTTTTTAACTCAGAGCTCGGTGCCTCTCATCTTGTTGACATTCAGACTACCAAGTTACAACCTACCTGGAGGAACAGGAGGACTGGTAACGCTGCTTTGGCTCGCAGACTTGACAGATTTCTTATTAAACAGGACCTCCTTCCGGTTTTGACTCGTGCACGTCAATGGGCGGGATCTGGAGGTAAATCTGATCACTCGCCCATCTACCTGGAGTTTTAATGTGGACCTAATAGAGCTCGCCCCCCATACAAATTCAACTCTAGATGGTTGCGAGATCCTGATTATAACCAGTTGGTCACTCGGACCTGGCAGCACTTTAGACCTTCGACGGATTTAGACCCTGGCAGGGTTATCAATGAAAACCTTAATCGCATAAATAACCTTACCATTCAGTGGGTTCGGAATAAAAAGAAACTGGAAAGGGAGGCTCTGCACAACATTGAGGATAAAATTGACTCTCTCAACAATGGTGATCTGTTGGGATATAGTAACGAGGAAGCCAGGGCAAAAATTTTTGCACTTGAGACAGAAAAGGCCAAACTGCTGAAACAGAAAGAGGAAGATTGGAGGCTTAAAAGTCGGGCCATTTGGATACAGGCCGGTGACAAAAACACAAAAAAATTTCAGCAGCATGCAAATGGCCGCAAGGCTGCTAACACCATTTGTGAACTGTCAGATCGAAATGGATTTACTGCGAGAATGCAAGCACAGCTATTTGAGCTGGGTACCAGACACTTCTCCAATCTGTATAGGGCTTCTACAATTATAAATCTCCCGGATATCCTGCGCATTACTCAGAACTTTAAACTCTTCGTGGAACAGGAGCTACAGGATGATCTCAATGCCCCGTTCACTATGGGTGAACTGGAAGGTGTATTGAAATGGTTCAAGCGGGACAAAAGCCCGAGGCCTGATGGCTGGCCCATTGAGTTTTTCATCCACTTCTTCGACCTCATATCAGCAGACCTTCTGGCTATGATTGAAGATAGCAGGGTGCGGGGTCAGATTTATGATGGATTTAACACCACTTTTATTGCACTTATTCCTAAATCGGACAAACCATCCAACTTCAATGAGTTCAGGCCCATTTCGCTGTGTAACTGTATCTACAAGATCATTTCCAAAATTATTGCTAACCGCATCAAGCCTTTCCTATCCAATCATATTGAAAAGGAACAATTTTCTTTTCTAAATCATAGGCAAATTCATGAGGCCATTGGTACAGCCCAGGAGGCCTTTCACTCTATCAAAACTCTCCGACTGAAATCGACTATTCTCAAGATTGACCTCACTAAAGCATTTGACCAAGTTGACTGGAGTTACCTTCACCTCATCCTCATCCACTCTGGTTTTCCTCATACCTTTATCAACTGGATTATGGGCTGCATCTGTCACACTACCTTCAACATATTGATCAATGGTACTGCTACTGACTTCTTCCATGCGGGGCGGGGACTCCGTCAGGGCTGCTCCCTTTCACCATTACTATTTGTCCTCGTCATGGAGGGCCTCTCTGTGCTTATCAACAATGCTAAAGAAAGAGGATTACTACAGGGGCTCCGGATCATTGATAATTTATATCTCACTCACCTTTTATTTGTAGACGATGTACTTATATTCCTAAATGGCACTAGACAAGACTCTGTTCAATTTGATCTGCTCCTGAATTGGTTTTGCAGGGCTACCGGTATGGCACCGAATAGCACTAAATCCTCTATCATCATGACGGGCTGCTCGAGACAGGAAGAAGACACATCTAGGAACCTATTTGACTATATCTGTATTGATATCAATGGCAGACTCAAATATTTGGGGTATCACATCAAACCAAACGATTATAAGATCAAGGACTGGAACTGGATCATAGCAAAAATTGAGCGCAGAATAAACGTCTGGTATAACCGATGGTTATCCAGGGCTGGTAGACTAATCCTCATAAAGGCTGTACTGGAGGCCATACCGGTCTATTGGATGACCCTGGCCTGGATTCCGATTGGTATTACAAATCGGATAAAATGCATCTGCAGACAATTCCTTTGGCGCAACCAAGGTAAGGCTTCCACGTTTGCCTGGATTGCATGGGATCGTATCAATTTTCCCAAAAAATGGGGTGGCTGGGGGTTAAAGGATCTCCAACTATTTTCTCGGGCCCTTGCGGCTAAGATGGGCTGGCACTTAATTACAGGACAGTGCCTATGGAAGGAGGTCATGGTTGCTAAATATATCTCACCCCAAAGTCCTCTTGAATGGATTCATGGCTGCATCACTCTAAATTCGGGGGCATCCATCATTTGGAGGGCTATCACAAGGGGAGCACACATTCTTCAGAATGGCCTATCTTGGCAAATTGGTTCGGGAACTGAGGTGCGCATTGGCACTGATTCCTGGTCAGGGAGTGGGGAATATCATAAACTTCCGGCGTTTATCATTGAACACCTTGCCCACAGAAACGTCATTTATCTGGCACAGATTGTTGATTGGGCACACTCCTCAGGGCGAGAACAAGCCTAGCTACAGGCGAGTGACCTTGGGATCCCTCAGGAGGGCACACGAGTCTGGCAACAATTTATTTGGGCTCTGAAAGCTACAAACATTCGCATCTCTAACCGAGAGGACAATTTGATTTGGGCTGTTTCAAAAAATGGGCATTATACTCCAAAGTTAGGTTACCTCGAACTTATCAAGCACAGGGAACCCCCTATAAAGGACTGGTGGTGGAGTATCATATGGAAATTGAAATCCCCGCACAAGCACAGACTTCTGTTCTGGTGCATGCTTCGAGACTGTATTTCTACCACGGATTTCCTTCACAGAAGAGCTTACCACGGGGCATCTAGATGCTGTTACTGTCTAAATGACAGTGAGGACGCACTCCATTTATTCCTGCAATGTAACATCATACTTAACATTTGGTCTCGGATCATTACAGAATTGGGTTGCAGATTTAATTGGCAGGGTGACACTTTATTAGAGGCCTGTACTCTTTGGTGGCAGCACTCTGCACACAGTCCAAAATTACGCAACCTCCCTCTAATCGTGGCTTGGGAAATATGGATAGGACGAAACAAACATATTTTCAATGATATTCCTATCGACTGTGATTGGATATGTGCAGCATCTCTTGCCACTTTTCGGCTCATTCCTGAGGACAGTATATGCAGCAATCCATCTCATGAGACCCCAGAAACTATTGATCACAGTCGGGCGTGGGCATACTTTGATGGTGCGTCCAACGCTCATGGGTGTGGGGGGGGCGCCATACTTTATTTGAATGACCAACACTACTACAACATCAGAATGGGATTAGGACCAGGTACCAACAACTACTCCGAACTGCAGAGCCTCAGACTTCTTCTTACCTTTGCTCGGGACATTCACTGTGACTCCATCCAGATCTTTGGCGATTCTCAACTTGTGACCAATTGGTTTAACAACCTATCTCATTGTCACTCGCACACACTGTCTGCACTGCTGCACGAGGTTCACCATCTCAGAGCACTTTTTGACTCCATCACAGTGACTCATATTTACAGGTCTCGGAAAAAAGTGGCTAATCAACTGTCCAAAGAAGCTTCGGAGCTGACCTGGGGTACCTGGCACATCACAGAACACACTGCTGGATAGATCTACAGATATTATCATCGGCCTTTTATCGAGGAGGCTCCTCCTATTTTGGATATTTTGGATGTTTAGTATTTCAGCTATCTTCTGGGAGATTTTGTTCTACCTCCCCTTTTTATATATTCGGCATGTATAATTACTTCATATTTATATTTAGGTTCTACTGGAGTTAGTAAGTTATGCACCGAACTTACTATGTGGACACTTGTTTCATTATTGAATGTTTCATGTTTTGGGACTATGATTGCCTACAGCTTTTGATTGTTTGGCTGACTGTAATAGATTTTGGACTGAACAGTAGTTTATACTACAGTTTTATGTAACATTGTAGTTGATCTTCATTGAAAAGTTACAATTTTTCTTTGTGAGAAAAAAAATCATTTTAATAAAATTGAGATAAAATAGTAAATTTATGGATTAGGCTTTTTGGGTACCAAAGGGTTTTCCCACAGTCCATGGTTTTACCCACGTAGGTATTCTTCTTAAAATGGTCAAATTGCATTTAAAATAATTAAAATTATAATTATATTTAAAAAAAAAGTTTAAAAGAAAAAAATAACAAATTAATAATTAATAATGAAAATAAAATTGAGATAAAATAGTAAATTTAAGGATGGAGGTCTTTACAGGCTCCAAGTTTTATCAACCCACAGTGGTTTTTTCTAGTACTATTATTCTCTAATGTAGCATGTTGCTTGCTTAGCATTCTTTCTGTCATGAAACATTCATTGCAATACAAACCTTTAGTTAGATCAAAATAAATCTTAATTTTTTACAACAAATAATCGTGAGAGATTTTCTACTTATGAGTTTGGCAAAAATCAGCTGAATAATTTTAAATTTGTAATCTATAGAACATTATTTTGTATAATTATTATTTTTGTGGAGCAAAGCTTGGGTAAAATCACTAAATAATTTGATTTATGCATCTATAGTCTCTATTTGTATAATTATTATTTTGTTGCTTAAGCGTCCTAGTGTACGATAAGAAACATTATGAAAATAGAAGAAGGAAAAAAAAAAGATAAACATTTTCATTATAATTTCATAGATATATATACTTTTATTTTCTCTTTATCCCAAAGATTTTGATTCATGTAACTATAGCCTTTATGTATGAAGAATTAGCCTTTATTTTGTATCATTAGCATCTTATAGAGATGTTTAAAATGAGAATACAATAATTGTTTACCATGAATGTATTTCAGAACCATTAAATTTAAGTAATGATTATGGGGTGGAAGAAAATTGGTAATGATTATGGAGGTCTAAATATATTATTACAATAATTTTTAAGTGCTTTATTAATAGGACTTGGACCAATTAAGCTAAACCTTACGTGACTAAATATATTATTATAATATTTTCTAATTTTATTAAAATTTTTGATTTTGATATTAATATAATTTCTTAAATTTTAAAGTAGTTTAACATTAAAAAAATCACCAAATTAAAAAATAAACTATTAAATACTCCAAATTTATAACCCATAAAAAATAAACATTTCAAATTTATAATAAATTTATAACCCATTTTATAAGAATAATAATAAATTTATAAGGAGTTGTATTTAATTAGAATTTTTGGAGGTTTTTAATTGGGTTTTTTGGTCTAATTTCTCTAAAATCATGTAGGAATTCATTGAAAACATAATTGATGGAGTAAACTTCCAAAATTGAATTTCCATAGAGGTCTTTTGGGAGTCTTTAGAATCATATATATAATAAAAAAGCTTCAATTCAAACAACACAAATCAAAATTTCACCTCAAACGTTTTCCCTTGTGATTCGACACGGTTATAACCACAGAAAAATGAAAGTAACTTTTCTCAAAAAAATTAAACATTGAAAAAAATTCTTTGTGCCTTCAAATCTCTTATCATTTTCGAAATGAATGTTGGATATTTATAGATTCCGGATTTCAATGTCACGAGCCTCATTTTGGAAATGAATGTTAAGTTGTTATTTATGAATTGTGGGTATCCATATCATGAGGACAAGGGCTTGTACGTATCCATGGCATGGGCCTTGTCAGGGGGTTGTATCCAAAAGTGGGTTTTCTTAAGTCCAAAATATAATAGACTACCACACAATTCAATGACAAAGAGGTCAGTGGTAGAGCCTCACTATAATCTTTATAAGTATTTCTTATTTCGGATATAAGTATTCATATTATCTTTTATCAAATACAGTAAAAATAAGGTAATTGGTGAAAAAACAAGTTAGAGAGATGAATTTGTTTTCACAAAAAGTATATTTTAGGGAGGCTAGATGGCCAATGTTGCACGGAAGTCAATTTCGAGCGGGAAGACGGAGACGACGACAACTTCCACCTAGAGGACGAGGCTAGGGGCGATGGCGCGGGTCGAGACCGAACCTTTCCGCCACGAAAAATACAATGTATGTATTTGAAAGCTACGCATGATAACTAACCATTAATTTCTTTGTATCGCGGATCCATCAAGACATCAATTACATACGACATTGTTAATGCCTAGACCGAGCGTAAGTTTTGACCTCATCTTCCTTTTCAAGTTTATGGCAGAATAAGTTCCACTTTATTAATAGTATTTCATGTCCACCTATTCCTCTTCTTGTTTTCTCCTCTTCGTTCTACTCCTGCTTGTCTATTGTCATCGTTATAGTGCAGTATAATAACATTTCGTTTCCACATATTCTGTTACTCCTAGCAACATTTCATCTCCAGTGAATCAAAATGACGTTGTATCCTCAAAGCGAGTTTTCTTGGACCCAGAATTCCACCTCCTCCTAATCATCATCATCACAAGGAGGGAGAGGGACTTACCCATCCTCAACATCATCGGGCAAAAATGCCTCCACCAGAAAAAGTTGCTCTTACCCCAAAGTTAACAGGACTCTCAGTGGAGAAAACGATACAGTACGCAGTGCATTACTGGTTTAGTCAAAAAAATCTACTTGAAGATGAATTTCTGAAATAGAATATGGATGCAGAGGGATGGTTACCCATTTCACTCATTATCACATTTAACAGTGTAAGTATCATAAACAACTACATTACATTACCATACATAGTGCGCTTTTAATTACCAAATTAATACTTGGTATTAGGGCTAATACAAATATGCACATGGATGGATGGATGGATACATGTATGATGCAGCTAGTAAATATTGAGCACACCAATTGCTCTCTGGTAGTGGAGAGTCTCAAAGATTCACCTTTTGTTGAAGTTTGGGTAATCATTTTTTTCTTTTTTTGAAAACGAAAAAACATACTTACTTTCATTGAAAAGGAAGTTAGGGTAAGCATGCCTACTTTTATTCTCCTTTCTGTCTTTTGTCTATATCCATTCTATATGATATTATTACTTGAACAGTTGGAAGACTTGCTGATAAGGAATCGCGGTGACTGGTTCAACTATCTGTCGCAGTGTCCTTAGTTTCTGTTTAATTAATCTTCAAGGATTAAAGAAACACAAAAGCCCTGCTCGCCTACTACATCAAATTACAACTCGTCGTTAAATGCGCTATAATCACTGGTGCTTATTTTTAGTTTGCTACATGGAGTACTGTTCCATTCAACCCATAATTCATGTATATAAAACCTAATCTCTGATATAATTTCTTCTTTCAAGAAAATAAAGCATACATTTACAGCTGTTATGGTGGTTGCTGTATATCCATCTCCTGTGTCTCTGTACATACATTTACCGAATTCAAACTTTACGTTACGCAGCACAACAACAGGCAGTGACAACCTGGTAAGATCTGCATTTCTTACGATGTTTCTGATCGATTCAATATTCCCAAAAACACTGACAGTATGTAACAAATTTGGTTACCAAAAATAAAGCGGGCGTCACCCACCGAATTTGTACCCGCATTGCCTCCTGCCGACTTTAACATTGTATGCTATTTTTCATCAAAACAATGTTGGCAATTGCTTTCAATTATCTACACTAACTATGTTTGTACACTATTTCAAACATATTCATGTACACTATGTACACTATGTAGCCAACTATGTTTTGATGAAAGAGGTACAATGTTAACAATTAGACCAGAAGAGAGGTAAAATGATACTTGAACCTGTTACCTATATAATTATACCTCATGTATTATCCATATCTAATCCCATGAAAGCTTACTCATATGAAATATACTTACACAGTAAGCTGTATTACCATTGTATTATTTGTATCAATGCTATTAGTAGATCACTAGTAGAGAGTTAAGCTAGATAAGGTACACTGTAATAAAGCTCACTTGTTATGCTTATTGAGTCATTACTTTTATTCCCATTAGTAGTGATAAGCAAGTAACTATGTGTGATTCCTAGCTAGTCTCATGATTATGTAACTATAATGATTACCATTACAGCTAATGAGGTCTACAGGTCTAATAACACCAATAATAGCATGTTGAAAGACCATTGATCCCAGTATTGTGATTACGTAACTAACATAAGTTGTTACCTATTCTAACAAAGGTTGTACATATTCCATAAGGTTGAATACACTGCAACCGCTTGCATGGTACTATAAGCTCTCATTACACTAGTTAACACAGGGAATAGAACACATACATTTGTGTAGATTACATAACTAGTATTGGCTATCTCTAAGCTTTCGGAATCATATGACTTAAGCTTGGAATTTCTCAAAGACAGGGACAACTTACAGAGAGGTATTTTAAATCCTTAAAAATCCAAAATCGGAGAAAAGAGACGAACATATCTTACCTGCTTACTTTTATTTCTCTTTTGTCTTCCACTTGCCTGACATCATAATGATCCATGGGTAACCCTTGTAGCTTCCCTTGCACCGATGAATGGTGTATGTGGGCCTTCATATGTACTGTAGGATATAATAGCCATGCTTGTGGAGGATTCCCTCATTACATTAGGGCATTGGCTCACACTACACGAACACCTGGACTACTTCCATGCATTGCTTGTTTCTCCCCTTCCTTGTAACTAGCTATTATTCCCATCTTATGGATAATAGCTCCTGCAAGGGGGTGGAAATGTAGTTTATGATGTTTGCACTTGGGTACTCAAATATGTCTACCCACTGGGAGGTGCATTGTACAATTCACTCCTACACTGCATTCATACATGACTCATCGATGATGATACAATACCTCTCAAGAACTACTCTAATGTGATGGACCACCTTTTGGATTATCCCTCACCTTAGCTAGATGTGGGACCTCTTTGGGATGTCTAACGCTTAGGTGGGTTCCTTAGGTGCCTTCTCTCCTCGGTTAGTCAGAGCTCTATGAGCTCCTTTCGTACCTTTCTTGTCGAACGACTAACCTGAAATGCAACCCAGAACCTAAGGTACATTACAAATAGAGAGCCTTTGGTCTTATTCTTCTTTTTCTCATCCATAAGCGAGTAGAAATCCCAGTTTCAGTGGGCGAATAGATTGGTATGGTCCTACCTTTGAAAGCGAGGTCAAAGAAGGCTATGAAGCTAATCCAGTTTAATGAAAAGTTAGGCGGTAAGAAGTTCAATCTCAGGAAGCAGGTAGGGAGAAGCTGGAAAGAATACTAGGTTGTGGTAGTGATAGAGTCATAGAGCTAGCTTAGACCGAGTCTACAAAAATTTTACATATTGGAACTACTAAATCCTAATATACTGTATGCACTAAAGAAAGAGCTACCAACCTGGCAAAAGGAGTTATAGATAGAAGAGAATCAGAACGACAAGAGGATGATTGCATTTATTAGAGATAGAAGCTATTCGCTTTCAATGTGGAGTTGTAGGTTGTTCATTCTAGGTGGATTTATATGACTGGCTATTGTAACTTATTGTTCCAGCAGCCTATCCTGGGAGCTAGGATATCATAATAGATTTTTTCAATAGGTCCATGCAAATCTCCATGAACTAATTCAAACGGTCTTCTAGCTCTCCAATAGAGACTTAGCATAAATTTATCCTTTGGCTTTGTAGGCATGCATTTAGAACAAATGAATGAAACCTTCTTGATATGGATAAGGTAATGCAGACTCCACTATTGGGATGGTGGGTGCTGGTGTGTAACCAGCACGCCAGACTTAGAACGAATGACCTCCATACATGGCAACACTAGTAGAACATGCATGAATGCAACATATCGGATAATGAATGAATATCCCTGGGTGGGCCATACAACGATCCACCCAAACTCCCACACAAAGGCCTAGAAACAGCCATACCCAAATGAAACAAGCACGAATCACACACATCGGACCAAGATCCTATGCTAGCAGTTAGTTACCCATTTCTAGATCGAGTTGATGGTGTCTAAGAAAATTCTCCACTACCATATCGCACAACATCCCTTATAGTTCCAAATCAAGATCAAGAAGCAGAGGCAGGTGCAATTTCATTTTCACATTTCGAAAGCCAGAATTAGATCCTGCATATCCAGTTCCATATTCACTTAGAGATCCTTCTGTTCGAGAGTTAGTTTCAGATCCTATAGTTTCATATTCTATAATTGACCTTGTTTAAGAAATTGATCCCTTTGCTTATCCAGTCCCATATTAAGCCCCTTTAGTTGTAGTCCTAGTTGGAGTTGTTACCCTAGCAGTAGATCTAGTCACTGAAGCTGTATAAGTTTCTTAATCTGTTGAATAAGATCCACATTTCAGATGCTTCTGTTACACCATTTTTTGGTCATCTAACCTATTATCATTAGATGAACCCAATTACACCATGTAAGACCAATTTTACCCTAAGTAAAATTTCTTTCACTATGTAAAATAACTTAATAAACCACATTTATTAGGTTGTTTATGGTCTAAACAGGAAACCCCAAAAGGAAATATTAAACAAACCTATTTTGTTTAATTTTCCTCATGGAATAATTAATTAAACCATAATTTAATTATTATTCCCAGTCATGTTTAACCCAAAAACAAAGAAATTAATTAGATAAACCTTTATTTATCTTATTATTTTCTAGGAATAATTATTTAAATATTATTTAGATAATATTCCTTGTTAAATACGACCAAATCACCCACAAATAATTAAATAAATCATTATTTATTTGATTATCTTTCAACCACTTCCTTAAAAAGATAAATAAATCATTTATTTATTTATTTTTGACAAATAAAGGGATTTGACCCAATTCAAATACCTTTTCCCTCCAACAAATATAATAAAATATTCCATAAAAGGTGGATCTAAATTTGGTTAACATTATTTTAATCATGCACCAAGATCTAGAATGACCCAATATTTTGTTATAAATAGGAGGGTTTTTCCTACCATTCTTCACCTTTTGTTACCTATTAGATCACTCTAGATCTATACACTTGATCACATTTTTCTACATTATTTGTTGTGTGAGCTCCCTTTGATTTCTATCTTTGTCTGGGTTTTCTACACCAACAAGAGAGAGAGATTCTAGATCTGAAGTGCTGAGGACTTCCAAGAACCCATCCCATTGAGGAGAATTGGAAACATCTTCTTGTTTTCCTCCTAGGTGCCCTTAATACAAAAATTCTTTCAAAAATTGTTCTTGTCTTGTCTATTGGATATATGGAGCAAACCCTTCTTTTTACTGCTTAATGTCTTTCTATGTATAGATCTGGTTTTTTGCAACTCTTGTCTTGATCAACTAACTGCAGATCTGAAGATATTGGCAGCCATTTTTGATGTTAGGGCTATTAGTTATGCGTAGCTAAAGTGGTCTTTTTTCGTACACTTCGACAAAGGATTCATACTAACAAATGGCGACTCCACACGGGTTTTAAATTACAACCGCTGTCGTTTTTCATATTCCTGCATATCCAGCTACTTCAAACCCTAGGGTTTCTTTTCAGCTTTTTATTTTTCCTATTTTTATGTTGTTTTTCTCACATAAAACCCTAAAACATTAAAATTTCTAACTTCCACGTGTTTCTGGACCTATTGCACAGGTGACCGACATCAGCCACGACTGAGACGACAAATTTTCTGAAAATCTGCCGCCGAGAAACCTGGAGCTTCAGGTCACACTTTTCAGCCCATAACCTGTGACCTGGACCTCCAGGTCGCACTTTTCAGCCACTTTTTGTGACCTGCACTAAAAACAGGTCAGAACCTGCGACCTGCCAATTTTTCAACTGTTTTTCTGCAATTTTTATGGGTTTTGCTGAAGCTTCTGTCAGAGTTTTCTAGCCTCTGCCTCCACCCGTTTAGACCTGTTCCTGATCTGTTTTTCTCATCTAAGTGGGAACCTAGCCCCCTAGGGCTTCAGTACCCTCCACTTTTTGTGGAAGAGTTTTTATTTGTTTCAGCCGTCTGTTTTTCAGAGTTTCAGCCTTCCCTTTTTCAGATCTGATACCTCCTCCTCAGATCCCTTTAAATCAGCTTTTCTTCCTTTCAAATCAACTCTTGTCAATTTTTTTGGACCTCCCTTTAGGACCTCCTCCCTGTCCTTTCCTCTTTTTGCTGATTTCCTCCTTTTTTCCAGCCACCTTGCCTCTGCCTCTTGGCTGTGATCTGCACCTCTTTTTAGCAGCTTTCTCCTTTAGATCCCTGTCCCTTTCGACCCTAGATCTATTGGCCGCTTTTTAGTGTGTTTTGACTATATTTTTTCCCTCTTTTAGATTGGTTTTGAGAGACCCGCCTTTTTGGGTTGAATCGATGCAATAGTAGCTGTTAATTTTTTGTTATTTCAACATTATATACTGTTCTCTGCAGATTTATTTTCAATTACGAAGCACACTTTTTCTCCTGCTCTCAAAATGAAAAGGGTTTAAAAATCAAAATTAACGCATGCCACACACTCACCCTAAGCGAAGAAGAGCCTGGTTTACGCCGCCAGGCAAAGACTTTAAAATCAATTGACACTGCACCTATCTGCCCTTGTTTCGACATTGTAATCACTTGATTCTTCACCTCGTTGCCCTTGTGGTCGTTCTTCTTCCCCTTGTGCCATGTTTGTGTTGTCATCATTGCGCCCCCAAGGCACACTTCCCGGAGACTTCTTGGCCTTCACCCTCAGTTTCTGGTCGATCGACCTGCTCCGTCCCGTCGTCGTCAAGCCAGTCCTCCTCCGAGTCCGCCCTCCGACTCCTCTTCTGATTCTTTGGGTTCTCCTTTTCCTTCTAGTTCTCCCCCTGTCACCTTCACTATGTCTGGTCCATGGCCTAACGCTAGTGGTACTCCCGGCCCTAATTCCAGAACTAATACTAGCGGAACCGCCACAGGAACTACCTCGGCCACACCCTTGCTGCTGTACATCGCAGGCCTCAGCCTCCCCGATTTCAATCAGTTGATCGATGACCCTATCTGCCACGATGTTGGTTGGCCTACTATGCCAACCAAGCTCCCCTCCAACATCCCTAAGTTCGAGGGCCTTGCTGGAGAAGATCCAACCAACCATGTCCGATCTTTCCACATGTGGTGTTCCTCCAACTCCATTACCGATGATTCCATCCCTCTTTGGTTGTTCCAATGCACACTTACCGGCAAAGCTTCTAAATGGTATGTTGACCAAGCCACCTCTTCCCATACCACCTTTGCGACCATTGCCCAAGCCTTTTTATCTTACTTCCAGCTCCCTCTCCGATACGATACTGGTACGAAGCTTTTGACCTCTTTGAAGCAAACCTCTTCGACCCACCTTTCCGCTCATGTCCAGGAATGGCGACGAAGACGAAGCTTATGTCGAGCTCCCCCCTTAGAAGATCGAATCTATATGGACTGGTTCCTTCGCTCTCTCTTAGCTCCCATTGGCAAAGATGTCGCCTCCCATTTCCCTCAAACCGAACAAGCCGCCCTCCAAATAGCCTTGAAATATGACCTGATCTATGCTCAGTCTGGTTATGTTTATACCGTCCTCCCTGACCTCCCCAGGCCCGGTGGCACTAACGCCTCAGGGGCATCTCATTCTGCCGACGGTATCGTTGGAGCCCTTTGTCATCCGTATGCTCAACCTCCTATGGGATATCGTCTCCCTTAGGGAGGGGCCAGCACCTCTAGCACTCTTCCCCCTCCCGGTAGCATGTATCCAGGATACGGCATGCCTCCTCCTTTTGCCCAACCTCCTACTTACCTCAATGTTGCCCAACCTAACCATTACCTTTATCCGCAGCCTGGTGCACCAGCTCCTCCAGCATATGTGCTTCCATCTCCCTTGCCTCCTCAAAACCCGCAACAGCACCTACAGCCCCCTCCAGGGCAAGTATTTGCACAGCAGGGCACGACTAATCCCCCTTCTTCTCAAAGAAGGCGGAGAGGAAATCCAAACCAATCTGCCCCTGGTACTCGGGGACCCAATCCTTAAGGTATTGACCCTAACACTGCTAACCAGCAACAAGGCACTCAGCCCAAGCCGGACAGGCCTCTTCGCACAAATAAGCCTTGTTCGTGTTGCGGTGTTTATGGGCATTACACCCACGATTTTCCCCTCTTACCACAAATGCGGCAGATGTGGGAGTCTCAAGCCACGTTGCGCGGACAACATGCCTCCCCTCATGCTCCCCCTAATGTGGCCACTACTCAACCAACTGTGTTTACTGATCCTTTCCCTCAGCAAGGATTCGTGGCTACCCAACCGCCTAACAGTCAGGTCGCCACTCAGCCTTCCCCTTCTGGTTCCTCTGATTACCAGATCCTTATGATGAACCCTGATCCTTCCCCAACCGTCAAACTTCACCTTCAAACTCGGTCTCGCCAGTACCCCAAGCCTCCCGCTCAGTCTGCCCCCGAGTCCCCTTCTTCAGGTTCTATAGAGCCTCTTTCGACACCCAGTGGCCCCTTACATATCCCTCAACCCAAAGTTGAGGTTCATACCAAGATTCCTAAGGGACCATTACGTCGAAACGCTGCTTCCGGTCGAGCTGATCATTCGTATAGCATAGTAGATGATTTGGCGCAATCTCCTGCTGCCATTTCCACACTGGAACTCCTCCAGTCGTGCCCTTCCCAAAAGAAGGCTCTGCTATCTTCTGTGGGCGCTGTAGATCCTGTTGATGACCAAATGATTGTTTTCGACGCCCATCAAGCTGAACATCCTCCTCTCCCTGCTTCCGTCGCCTTCCAAATCCCAGTCAAAATCCGGAATGCCAACGTTTCTCGGTGTATAATTGATGAGGGGGCATCCACCTATGTGATGTCCGCTTTGGTTTGGAAGCAACTCGGATCTCCTGACTTGGCCCCTTCCACGATCACCCTTCGAGCGTGGGACGGCCACGCCTCCCAGCCCATTGGCCTTTTCCGTAATTGTCCTATCACCCTTGTCGGTAAGACTGTTTACGTTGACGTCGAAGTCATCGACACCCCTCTAGATTACAACATTCTATTGGGGCGAAGCTACACCTATGCCATGTTTGTTGTCCCCTCTGCGGTTTTTCGCAAGATGTATTTTCCTCACAATGGAAAGATAGTCACCATCGACCAGTTGACTTATCATGAGCCAAAGTCTCAGACCTCCCCTGAGACGACCATCTCTTCTGTAGCCAATAAGCAAACTATCGATTCCTTGACCAGTGTCTCCCCCGGCGTCTACAAAGATTCCTCCCTACTTGGAAATTTTCCTGGTATCCCCCCTCCTCACATCTCTAATCCCAGCTTATCGAATGTTTGCATGATGCAATCGTCTCGGGCTGCCCTTAAGCGACCCGCTTCGGCTAGCCAGCAACCTCAGACTCAATCTCGTCCACCGCAACCCGCTCCTAACCCTTCATCTCCGCCAGCCGGACCTCCTCCCTCTGGCCCTTCTCCTACAGCTGGTATCCCTGAACCCCTTTATCCCCCTGGATCAGTTCCCCGAGGCCTTAACCATCTCGGAGCCGTCCCTCCTGGTCATTATCCCACTGGTCAGATACCGTTCCTAGCTCCCCCTCCCGGAGTCTATTCGGTCCCCGTCATGGCCACCCTCTCTCTCCCTAACCTGACCCTGGGTATACCCATCTGGTACCTTGAGCCTCCAGCCGCTACCCCTCCTGGTCACCCCAAACCCTATCTTGCTTTGACACCGGTTCAACCAGTCCCCCTCGCTTCCTCTATTGCTACCATGCCCCCTGTACCTCCCCAGGACCATACCCCTATGGTGACAGCTCCAAGAAAGAAAGGAAAAGCTCGCAAGGGGGCATCCAAAGAAAAGGCCACCCCGACTGACCCTGATCCTCCCCCGCCCGCAAAGCCTTGTGCCTTGTGTGATATCGTCGGTCACACCACCCATACTTGTCTTGAGTTGCCCCGCATTCAACCCATGGTTAAAGTCGCGTTCCCTGAGTCTACGGTCTCCGACCCTTCTCTTTCGTCCTCGTCCGTAACCAAGAACCCAAAAACTATTCGCACTAGCAAACCCTGTGCTTTGTGCGGTATCCATGGCCATTACTCCCACCATTGTCCTCACCTGACGCATTACCGCGCCTCTTTAGAAGTAGTCCGAGAGTATGAGCTTGAACAAAATCAATCCGCCTCTCCCATACTCGCGCAGTATGCTTCGGGCCAGCTTGAGGATCCCCCCTCTCCCATCGACATTCCCCCCCCTGATGTTCAGATGACAGAGTCTACTACGACCATTCTTTACCTATCCTTCTCTGTGAGACCTTTGGATCCCAGTCCCCTTGCATCCTCCCCTGTTGTTTCGCCTGACCCCCCTTCAGTGACCACCCTTGACCCCCTCTTTTCTACCCATACACGAGATCACTCCACCCGTATCTCTGTTGACCTCCGCAGCCCGAGTCCCCACCATACCTCCTATAGCCCTCATATACCACCCTCTAGTTTGTATATGAGTCATAGCCATCCTGCTCATTGCACTCCCTCCCACAGTTGCCACTCGATGTCTTTTGTACACTCACGCTGTCGTCGTTGTATCTCCTCCTCCCATTTGTTGTCTTGTAACACCATTCCGCAGGACCTCCCGTCCCCACCCTTTATCGGTTACACCGATGGTGCAAGTCGTTACTCCCAGAATCTAGCCTCGGCAGGTTGGCCCATTTTCACGCCCTTGCATGCCCTTGTTCTCTCAAACGGGGTCTGCATTGGTACTGCCACCAAAAATCAGGCCGAATATGATGTAGTGCGTGGTCTCTTAGCCGATGCCCTCTTTCATCGCATCCTCCATCTGCATGTTCGTTTGGATTCCCTACTTCTTGTCATGCAACTAAATGGTGTTTATCGTGTGCATAACCCTGTGCTGTTTAGACGATATTTATGAGTGAAACTCTTGATACGTGAATTTGAAACCATAACTTTCAACCATGTACCTCGAGAACAAAATCACTATGTAGATAGTATTGCAAACCATGTTCTAGATTGGCATTTATCACACGCATTTCATTCAAGACAATAACATTCATAATTATTAAAAACGATGCATATCCATAGTATGTGTCGCAAAAACATGTGTTTAGAGTCCATCTACTCTGATACATATGACATGCCCATAGCATGTTACAAAAAACTCAAAACTGGGGGCACCACCTGCCCCTACATACACACTAGGGGGCACCACATGCCCCACACCTACTCACTATCTGGCGGATCCTGAGCCAATGGCTCTGCCCCTGCAGCCCATAGATCACGTATGCCTTGACCGGCCATCGCCATGCGCCGCATGACACCTCGCCATTCCGAGGGAAGACCAATGCATGCCTCCACGTACTGGTCGTCTAAGTCTTGCCACCCGTGCTCTAAAACTCTGGTTAGCAACGTCTCGCATCTATGGCGGATGTCCTCCAGAAGGGCGGCCGCATCCTCATTGCATGCTGCTCTCGACCCACTCGACCCTGCAGCTCCAGAGGCTACTGGGCATCCCATATATCCGGCCGGTTTTACCGGAGCTATATCTGCATACCAAAAGTACATGAATCAGTACCATATCTACTATTCAATAACTTTAACATGCCCATACAAGAATAGTAATCTGTCACTTACCATCGAGCCCCCATACTCGACCAGGCGGAAGTGGCAGGTCCGGATCTCCACAATAACTCATCCCACTATAGGGATAGTCGTCAATGTATAACGGCATCTGATCCCAATGGGCAAAGAACTCAGGTCGAAACACTCACCCGACCGCCCCTCCTCCTCCTCTGCACAGTAGCCGCCCCCACCGGCGCATCCTGGGCTCTCTCGGGCCCCCATCTGGAAGCTGTATACGAGGCCGCAAGGTTGGGATCTTCTCAAAGAAGAAGGCGCACAATAAAGTCCCATACGAGCAATCGTGGTTCACTTGCCGCTTGCAGAGCGACAACTGTCGTTTTAACGACACCAACATCATTTGGGCCCACCCATAGTAGGTCCCACTCAACACACTCTCTACAAGCATCATCTACCCCCCGGTGATGTGATGGAACGCCTGGTTGGCCAGGATACGCAGCACAGCTGTGGCCACTGCACGGGTCTCTAGCCTCTCTAGATCCCCGATCGGTATTCGATTCCCCTTGACTTGGAGACCCGGACAACAATGTCGTTCCACAAACTCCATGATATGCCGCCCCCGCGGTAACACTGGCTGCGTGTTTCCCACCATCCCCAGTGGTGGGAGACCCGTCAAGAAATACACATCCTGGACTGTCAGTTCGATCCTGTGCCCCTGCACTACAAAGACCTCATGCTCTGGATCCCAGTAACTGATAATCCGGGCCAACAAAGGCTCTCCCGCTCTCATCAAAGGGTTCTCCAAAAACTTTAGAACCCCAAACCTGGCCTACACATGACGGACACCCTGATCTGCCTAGATCTCTGCCCGTAATGCACCCAGGTCTCTCTCTCTCCAGTTAACCCGTATATCTGCCATATCTGCACAAAAACATCATCTTTGTCAGCATACAGATAGGGAATACCATAACCAAACACAAAAACCCAACTCTCAGCCATAAAATAGCACTAAAACCCTCTCATCTTCCAGGTCACACTTTTCTGCCCAATTCTGGGACAGGTCATAGTTTTTGCCCTGAAACCTGCTTCCCAGGTCGCACTTTTTGGCCCAAAAAGTGCGACTCAGCCATAGAGATGAAGGAGGGTCTGTTACTGAGATTTTGAGCCCTAAACTGAACTTTCAATCCATCAAAATGAAAGAGTAAGGTTAGGCCTCTTACCTGCAACTGACAGATCTCGATTCCAATGGTCAGTTTGTCCGCTACGCTCGCTGCAAGATTTAGGGCCTTCTCTCCTCTCTACATTCACCACAGCAACACTAGAAAATGAGTGGAATTGGAGGGAAAACTGCCTTATTAAAAGAGAACCCTTGTTTCTTCTTTCGCCTGCTGCGACCATACCGTAGCTCCGTTTGACAAACCGTCTGCACCGTTGGAAAGCTCTCGCCGAGCCCTCAAATGGGTATCTATTAGTTTTTTGTGATTTGATACTTCACTAGGACACATTTTTTCCAAGATGGGTCACTTCACCTCTCCTTAAAATCGCATTTCTTCACTTACAACACTTGTACTTGGGGCACCACTTTGCCTCCTTACTTGTCTTTGTTCGTGTTGATTTTCGTCGTGAGTTACCATCTTGTACTCATGTTTTCAAGGTCCCCCATTGGACCTTTACTGTGTGGCAGCACCATCGAGTCGCCCTTGTTTAGAGCATCCAAGTGGAGTCATCATCGCATTCATGGAATCTATCCCGAGTCCCTTTGTACCCCGCTATAGTCCTCCATCCCTCATTGCTTGGTTTCTCTCTTGTGTCACACATTATGGCCTTCAGTCCCACTATCCCTTATCCCTGATGATATTGTGTCAGTCGCTGCCATGTCATTCATGCCCTTTATGCTCTAGCAAGGGAAGTCGTCCATTCGCTACTCAGTCCCCTCCATTCCACCATCATCATTGGTATTAGTCTATCCGTCGCTCTACTATTTTCTCTCGTGCCTTAGTTAAGGATCTCTCATTGCCTCACCTATGGCGAACCTCCTTCTGTCGACATCAACTCCTTCATTCCAGAAGACAGGTCTAGAGGGCGGTGTACCTTGGTTCCAGCTTCCACTCTTGTTCGGTGCCTTGGATCAGGCAAAGGGCTCTCTCATTTCCCTTTGACTTGATTGTTTCTCCACTCCAGCTCCTTTCCGCATGATCAAGATCTGTATACTTGATGGTTCATTGATGCAGCAGCAGCTCTTGGTGATTCCCGGGTGTGTGTGAGATGTCTCAGCCCTCATGAGGGGGTGGCCCTGCAGGTAGCCCCCCACATGCCTGGATGACCTCTTCATTGCAGCCCTCGATGTAGCTCCATATATTTGATGATGTCGGCCTTAGCCTCTTGCAGCGCCTCTTTGATTTGCATGTATCAGTCAGATTTTGTGAGCCCTTCCCCGCTTATAGGGGGCATTTGGGTTGTATTTGTATCTCATGTACAGATATTATTGTATAAGTCCTGGCTGTTATCCTAGGCACAACATGTATGTGGGATTCCTCATTGTATTCTTATCTGGCTCATGTTTATGCCGGTTCTACTTTATGGTTCAGTCCCTTGTTTACTAGACACACTATTCTTTTGTACTTTGTCTCGGCGGGCATAGGTATGCCTCCCCCACCGCCTTTAGCACAGGTACCCTCTCATAAACAGAGACTTGTTGCACCTGCGAGTCTCGTCTCCTCAGGGTCTAGTTCATTAGCACACTAGTCTACCTTACATTTCTCTCTCTGACTTCCCTCTTGATGTCTGGTGATTGAGTTCTTACAACGTACTTTGGTCATACGATTTGCTCCTAACACTCGCACGCTGGGGGGAAATCTGTTACACCATTTTTTGGTCATCTAACCTATTATCATTAGATGGACCCAAGTACACCATGTAAGACCAATTTTACCCTAAGTAAAATTGCTTTCACTATGAAAAATAACTTAATAAACCACATTTATTAGGTTGTTTATGGTCTAAATAGGAAACCCCAAAAGGAAATATTAAACAAATCTATATTTGTTTGATTTTCCTCATGGAATAATTAATTAAACAATAATTTAATTATTATTCCTCATCATGTTTAACCCAAAACAAAGAAATTAATTAGATAAATCTCTATTTATCTTATTATTTTCTAGGAATAATTATTTAAATAATATTCCTTGTTAAATATGACTAAATCACCCACAAATAATTAAATAAATCATAATCTATTTAATTATCATTCAACCACTTCCTTAAAATGATAAATAAATCATTTATTTATTTATTATTTACAAATAAAGGGATTTGACCCAAGTCAAATACCTTTTCCCTCCAACAAATATAATAAAATATTCCATAAAAGGTGGATCTAGATTTGGTTAACATTATTTTAATCGTGCACCAAGATCTATAATGACCCAATATTTTGTTATAAATAGGAGGGTTTTCCCTACCATTCCTCACCTTTTGTTGCCTATTACATCACTCTGGATCTATACACTTGGTCACATTCTACATTATTTGTTGTGTGAGCTCCCTTTGAGTTCTATCTTTGTCTGGGTTTTCTACACCAACAAGAGAGAGAGATTCTAGATCTGAAGTGCTGAGGACTTCCAAGAACCCATATCATTGAGGAGAATTGGATACGCCTTCTTGTTTTCCTCCCAGGTGCCCTTAATACAAAAATTCTTTCAAAAATTTTTCTTGTCTTGTCTATTGGATATATGGAGCAAACCCTTCTTTTTACTGCTTAATGTCTTTCTATGCATAGATATGGTTTTTTGCAGCTCTTGTCTTGATCAACTAACTGCGGATCTGAAGATATTGGCAGCCATATTTGATGTTAGGGCTATTAGTTATGCGTAGCTAAAGTGGTCTTTTTTCGTACACTTCAACAAAGGATTCATACTAACACAAACTTAACATCAAGTTTTAGAAAATTAATTTTACCCATGTTCTTTGACTTGTATGACTGGTGTACTGAAGATGAAGTAGAGGTTGATGAAGATGAAGATGAGGGTGATGATGGCGACTTTCCACTATCCCCATTTCCCTTCTTGGATTTGTCTTCATCATTATGGCCTCCTGACGATCCATGTCCTTCCTTGTGATGTTTCGATCCTTCTCCTTCTAGTCATTCATTCCTTTCTTGATAAAGGACTCTCACCATTTCAGTTAAGTCAAGAAATGCTTTCCTGAACACTCTTTCTTCCTGTTACACATCATTTTGTCACCATGACATTTTACTGTCTATATGGGTTCATCAATACCTATATAATTCTCCCTTAGAGGTCTAAAACCCTAAAGTTCCTAAACCAAGTCTTGGATTTGGAGAAAAGCTCATAAAAATCATAAAATCCCTAGTTCCGCACTTTTGCTAGCCATTACCTGCGGTATCGCACCTTTTGTAAATAAAAAATGTGGTACCTATCGCACATTTTGTGTATTAAAACTGCAGACCCCCGTAAAAGGTAAAATGGAAGAAAAATTAAGTTCTAGAAGCCCAGTTGGTCGAATATTCTCCCAACTGGAAGCTTCTAGAAGGCATTATCTGGTCGAAGCTTCACTCCCTCCATTCATGAACCTTTATCCCTTCATTAAAGGAGCCTATCCCTTGGTATTTGGAGCTTAATCCCTTTACAAGAGGAATTATCCCTTCCTTTTTGGAATTGAAACCACTTCCCTTCTGCTATAAATTGAAGCCATGGTTCAGTCTCAAGGGTAGATACCGATATGTAAAAAATTACTTGCTTTGTACTTCATACTACATTAGAGAAGATAATTGCTGAAGAAACATACTCCTTTTGCTAGCCATTATCCATGTGAGAATGATTACACACTCGTATTTAGGCTGGTTCAAAGAGTGGAAGGGCTTGTCAGACCAAAGGAAAATGCTTGTTCCGGACCTCGGAAGGACCTGTATGACATCAAGGCGAACGTGGTTGTAAGACTCCTTTTATTTAAAGATAATACAAATGGATCATGTTTTCTCAATAAGTTTTTTATGTGTTTACTTGAATGACTTATTCTTAAATTCCTTGATCATTAAGATAGATTTATGATTTATGAATTAGAATATTGTGCAGGTGCTTTTGATTCTCTTCCATGTCTTTGATTGCAGGTCCTAAGAGGTGACTTCTTTGGAGCGACAGAAAGAAGAATAGAACTAGCATTGGATCACAAGTAGGTCCTTTCTTCATCATAGAAAATTATAAATCATACATAATCTAGAGAAAGTAGTTTACATTTGTCCTGTTTTTTTCTAGCTATCCTTGTGATACTAGGGATATCCTTCTTGTCTGCAAGAACGATTTATCCGCCTAACAAAATGGTGACTCCGCTGGGGATTTCTTGAACTTAGTTTTATTTTTTATTTTTTGAGTTTGACTGTTGAAAGAGTTTTTCTGATTTTGATTAGTCTACACTGGGTTGGGTAAATTATCTATTAGAATCCCTGATGTTATCACCAAAATAGCTCCTGATAGGCTCCTGGTTAGGCTACCTCATTGTAACTATTTCAAACTAGACGTTTAGTTGAGGCTTAGCCTCCTCAACTTGAGAGGGCTCTCTTAAATAGGTTTATGATTTTCAAATAAGGATTAGATGGATAACTCTATGATTAAAATGGATAAAAATGGATAATTGGTTGTACTACTAATCAACAAACATCTATTGGACTTATGGAGTCAAATGTGTTTTCACAAAACATGAATATCAGCTTCATATGGAAGTCAGAGCATTTCAGGGTTTAAATGAATCAATAGAACAGTAGGACAAAAAATAAACACATTTCATGAACATATGAAGGAAGTTAGAGCACCTTCAGTGAATTCTAAGTAACATACATTCATGCCACTGCAAGTAATTGAAAGAGGAAAACCATGAGAATATCAAACATCAATAACCCTTTCTGAATCCTGAGTGATGAAACCAATATCTCTATATTAATAATAAAAACACAGTCTTTTCTACAACAAAATAGTATGCTTGTTAATGAAAATTTCCAACCCTATGCAATTCGACTTCTTGTCTTTTATAGAGTCATAATTACATTCTTGGATTCTCTCCAACCACTTGAGAGAAATTCGAATTTGCTAGCTTGACACCTATCAACTGCTAAAACAAACTTTAATTACATCTGACAGTTTAAACTGTCTGTTCTAGAGTCCTAATACAACTAGGATTAAAACTCTTTATTATAACTTAACAACCTTATCCAAATATTAAATCTTCTATCTGACAGTTTCTCCTCCTAAAATTCGACCTTGATGATGTCCATCTCCTTGCTGTTTGATTGTATTGATTTTCCTCTTATCTTCCCTGAAAAATAAGAATATGCTCCCTGAAAAATAGCTATGGTGTTTCATTTATGTTTCTTCAAATCATATGTTGACAAAATTGTGCTAAAAACATGTGGCAAAGACTTATTAATCCCTTGTGACTCCGTCCTTCTAGCTGTGCCCAAACAAAACCTTTTAAGAAATGCCAAAAACTGTTAGCATTGTTGCGCTATGAAACTGTCTGATGTTTTCGTAGCGCAGAACTTCACCTTTGAAAACCTTACTTGGAATCTTCAATTTCCTTTGTTTTTCTATTGGATCTTCACTTATGGTCATTATACATCCTTCAGCGGCATCAAGGTTTAATAAACATACCCTTTGACCCTTTGAAACCTTTCAAAATTGTTTAAAATGCATCCTACAGCAGTTTCGTAGCGCGCTACAAAACTGTTGTTCATGACACCTACAGCATTTTGATAGCGCGCTACGAAACTGTTGTGTCTATATTTTCACAACTTATTTCCAAAATTTAAAGCTTCAGACCTTTACTTCCATCCTTCTAGTTATATAACCCCAAAAATGAAATCTTTCCACATAACCCCAAAAATGTGTTAGGAGATGTCACTTATTGTTTACACTCATTTTTGTTGTGGTTGATCTTCAGGCTTTGCTAGCTGTATCTCAAGGTCTTCAACCTGCCTTTTAAGCCTTCTATTATTTTCTCTTAGTTTGGTATTAACCATCCTTATGAACTTTGATTCCTTGATTGCAGGGACAGTCCATATGAAGAATTGATCCTAACTGCTGATTGACTTAATGTTTGAAACTTTTTCTAGCTCCCACAGACCTTTCATCCTCTCAAAGTTTGACCTTTCGACAACATGCATTCTCACTTTCTTCTTCAATTTATCAATTTCAATGTTTGCAAGTCTGAGTTTGTCTTTATCCTCCTCATAACTACTCTTTTCTCTCTGAGTATTAAAAACTCTATTTCTGTCTTCTTCAAGTATTTAAGATGATGTATTAATGGTTTCTTCAAAAACATTTGCATCCTCACCTCCTATTTGGTCTATCTCTATGTCTGGCTGCTGCAATTTTTAAGACTGCCTAGTCAAGGGTTTTCTAGGCTTAAAGACAAACTCTGACACCTCATCCTCAAAATCTAATTTTTTGGATGTTTTAAATTTCTTTGATCTGCCACCTGTATCCAGTTTGATGAAATCTGCTTGAACCAAGGGAGACTCTTCAATGTCAATAGCTTGTAATATATCATTCAAGTCACCTCTTAATTGAAATTTTCATCTGTGACCACAGCCTTACCCTTCTCCTTTGACCTTTGACTCCTAGTCAACTTCTTCTGATCTATTTTAGTAGTTTACTGTTTCTGAATTATCTCTTTAACCTGAGTTCTCTTCTTCTATGCAGAATGAGGAGTCCTTTGGATTTTCAGTGATGTATTTATCATAGGTTCCTTAAACTGTTTCCTGGGCTTTAGCTTGACAAACCTCCTTGATTTTTTTCTGCAGGTTCAGTAGTCTTTTATGAATATTTTTCTTTGACTTGAGGGCTAGCACCTGTTCCTTCAACCCCTATTCCACTCAAAAAGAGAAATGCAGACCATTCTCTATTCACTTTCTGAAGCTCATGAAAAAATATTAACTTGACTAGACCATGATGAAATAATGAGGTTTCACATGCCTGAGTTTTCATCTGTACTTTTTCTGCCATCTTGGCCAGACTTTGAAATAGAAAGAAAGGTAAGTCTAGAGAGATTATTCCTATGAAATGCAATAAGAGCTTAAAGTGGTAAGTGTACACCTTGTGGTATCTCCCTTTGCAGGTGAAGTACCTTTGGATATTGTAGAGCAGATTGGAAAATGCATCCTTGACATAACTTCTTGGCACAACTTTTTTCAAATCAGTATCCATAAACTCTGGTTTCAAAAAGATTTTGCAGGGTTGCATTTCAAACCTAAAATTCTTAAACCATCTCTCCTCCCCTCTTGGAATTTCTATGACTGCTGATATAACTTCAGGAGAAATTGGCAAATTGAGAAAACCAACCTTTGTGTTTGACTCTGTGAAGTTGGTAGCAAATTCTTTGGTAACCTGATTATGCCCTCCTTGAAGCTTTTCACAGAACCTCCAGCAGCCTACCTTCTTGAAGGCTTCTTCAACAGATTTATCTCTTATGAGAGTTTATAAACCTTCAGGTTCTGTCCTCAGGCTGTGACCAGACCGGTGATTTCTTTTTTCTTCTGTCATCTTCTTCCTGAAAACCCTGTGTCTTCAGAAAATCTGTAATCAACCTCCTTGTTGGATGAACTCGCTCGCTTGAAAATTTGTTTCAGCCTCGCTTGATTGAAGTTCAGCCTTGCTTGATTGGAAATTCAGCCTCGCTTGAAAACTTTAAAGAGAGCTCTGGTTTCTAATCATGAGCTTCTCTTTCAACAATAGATATGCATGCATTGTTTTCTTTGCATGAGATAAAATCAATGATAACCAACCCCTTTTCAAATTTGCAAAGAACCAATGACAAATGACTGCTAATGAATCTCATAATGATTTCATAACTACTTTGGATGGTTGCATGCGTGAAGGAGGATTCGTGGACTGACACCATAATCGTGGACTGACATCATAATCATGAAAATTTAACCCCAAGTTGATGGATGTGACAGGTAAACTGAAAATTCCAAAACCCCGATTTCGTAGCGCTGGTAGTGTGATTTCAGGATTTTGCGCTACGAAAAGACTAGCGTTTTTGTAGCGCAGAAGCAGTTTTTTGCATTGAGTGCACTACAAAAATGTGGTTTCGTGGCTTATTCAAAAAAATTTTGAAAAATACTTAGAATATGGTTTTCAAAACGTGGCATGAGACTTCTAAGGAGTAAAGTAAGGTTTATGAACTTCATTTGGTGATGAAATGAGACTTGCAACCTATGACTTAGACCCTATAAAACATAAAAATGACTCAAACCCTATCTAATACCATGACTTAGGAGGAAGTATGAACTGACTAAGTTTAGAAAATTTTAATAGTGATAACACCTGAAAAGCAGATCAGAATTTTTATTTTTTCTATATGTTTTCTGGCCTCCACACTTTTTCTTTCAAAATAGTGTGGTAACCTCTGCAGTTTTTATGTACAAACAGTGTGGTACCACACCTTTTTGTATTAAAACCTACGGACTTAAGGAAAATTTTTGAAAAACTAAAAATTCTCTTTTCTGGAACCAGATTACATGATTCTCTGTATTTACCCAAACTTGTTTTAATTGTCAAAAGCATTATGTGAATTTCTTTCAGCAACTCTTACAATCTCATCAGTCTCTGTTAAGTTAATTGGGTGTTTTGAATATTATTTATGAGAAATTCTTAATTGGATTTCCTTTGGTCATTACTTCGAGGTTTGTCTCAGTCTCTTAACAATTTTGCATCTTTTTTCTTTTGTTTTTGCAAAAAAATTTCCCCTTTGAGTTTTTTTATTTTTTGATCTTTGGAACTCTCACCCAATTTTCTTTACTTACACTTGATTGGTTCTTTAGATTACATTAGAATCATCTTGTGTTTGAGAATTCTCTTGCATAGATTACATTTGCATTATTAGAATTCTCATTTTCAGAATATGAACGAAAAATATGCATAGATTACATTTTTATAGTTTTCAAGTGAATTGTGCATAGATTACAACTGCATAGTTTACATTCTGAAAAATCAATCGTAGATTTAGATCAGTTTCTTTGATTTGAATTTACATGTTTTTATGCTTGTTTAAAAACATAAAAATACAAAAATTTGGAATTGATTAGCATTAGTTTTTCTTGATGAAATTAGTGCATTAGAGAATTTGTTATATTTTCTCTTATTGATCAATTTTTGCATTGTTGGAAGTGAATGGAAACTCTCTCTTTAATTTAGTTAGGATTCATCGAATTGAAAAGATTACATTATCATATTAGATTGCATTCAGTTTTGGGTCGAGTCATAACACCATTGGTTTCATATCCATTTACCCTTTGAGTAATAACAGCCCAAATAACACAGCGCTTAATAAAATTCATCTAGTAATTTTTACATTTTTAGGGCTCTTTCCACCAATCTAGCTCAGGATTAGTACTTTGGAATAGGTTGTAGTTAACTTTCCAAAGCAACTAAAAAAATAGTAGCATCTTGCAGTAGGAAAAAATCCAATTGTTTCATGTATGCTCTAGGAAGCTCCTCTTAAAGGAGTCAAGCACAAGATCATATCCGAACCAGTGAGGTAATCATACCTATCTCATTTGGAAAGATAGAAGATATGCACACATTAAAAATGGTAAACCTCAGATATACCATTGTCGAGGAGCCTGGGGGTCGCTTGTCGGTAAACCTTGGATTATGTCAAGGAGCCTTCAAGGGGATTGAGCTTGATACTCTGCCCTTGTGTGTATATCGGATCGTAGACTGTTCCCCCAGGTATATTTCTTCCCATTGGTGACCTTAGTGGCTATATACTTTAGGATTATTTCCCAAGGTGACGGTGGAGGGAAGGTCCCACTGTACCTAGAGCAGACGTCGACTAGACTCACTTAGACTCTCTGGAGGGTTCTCTTCACTCGAGATGGTTTAAGTGGAGAAACTTGCACCGGTCTGTTTCATTAAGCAGGTTGTCGAGGTAACTGTTCCAACCGAAATTTCTTCATTAAAATGCTATGATGTTGGATTTCATCACCAACTAGTGTTTTTTAGTGTGGGAATCTACTATTTTTCTATTGTTTGACTCCTAGATTTGTTAGCGTGTCTTCATTTCTTTGTTTTACTTTTTAGATACCTTAGGTGTGGATTGTGAATTTTAATTTTTAGGTGTGAATTGTGAATTGTTAATTTTAGTTTTAAATTGTTAATAAAATTCACTGAAGTTGAATCTAATGGCAATTGTTCCAAAATTTACCAACCAAGGAACCCCTCTTAACGAGAATCCTAGTACTTTTCCTTTCTTTGGAAATGTTGGTCCTCCTTATATGGCTACATTGTCATTACTTGGATTTACAATAGGTTTAACAATATGGTTATTTTCAACTTCATTGGCCCCAAATACTCTAATTGTTCCACGTCAACCAGATGCTTCACCTCAACAGAGTTCACCATCTCAACATCGCCAACTTCATGTTGACCTTTTACCTTCTTTGCCCAATATTTCTTCCTCCCTTTCTTCCTCTTCGCTTGGTAAAAGCCTTGATGCTAGTAACCAGGTGGCTAAGAAGAAGAAGAAAGGGAAGAAGAAGAAGGAGCAAGATAAGAAAGAATTCAACTAGTCAACCATGGCTGTAAGTGTTAGTAGTGTTGAGGAAACCTCCAACATGCATCGTAAACCCAAATACCCTTGCAAGCTTTGTAAGGGTGACCACTTCCTTATCAATTTTCCTGGTATTCCAAAGGTCTTGGAAGTATGGTCAAAACATTCTCATCAACTTACCGTTGATCCATCAACTAGTGATAGTTAGGTTCCTGGGAAAATGGGTAAAGTTAGCTTTCCTTGTAAGTTATGCAAAGGGAGTCATCAAACTCACATTTTCCCTCACATGGATGAAGCCCCAAAATTGTTGGAAAACCTTCCTGTTCCACAGCAACAAATTCCAATAGGTTACCATAAAATTTCTCCCAACCTATCGTCAACTGACGAAATGATTGATCTTATTCCAAGTATAGTCAATCCCACTCTTCCATTAAAGAGTGAAACTGATATCATTCAGGTTGATGATTCATTAGTTGATCAAGTGGTCGACTCAATTTCACATTCAGTCGATCCCACTCTCCCTGTAGAGAGTGAAATTCAAAACGCTCAGGTGTTGGGTGTGGAGCCTGATTATCTTGTTTACTTTGTATCACAACATTGGACCCCTATACCTTAAATGGGGAGGCAACACCACCCGTACATTAATCGCTGCCATGGGCGGTCTAGGGGGGGCGGTAATGACTTTATGGAGCCCCCCCCCTGGTGGGGGGTTTCGAGGGCAGCACCCTTGAAGCTAAAAACAGATGTAAAATTGCCTTGTAAAAGTATAGTAATTTCTAGTCAATCTGGGTCGTTCATTAGGCAAATGATTTGACGGTAGAAGTTATGTTTGGTTTAGGGTATTTTGCCCTAGAAGGCAACCCCTCACTTTTATGAGGGTATTGTATTGTGGCTGTGTATTGTATGTGTATTCTCGGAGAGAGAAACAGATAGGGAGATTGTGAGAGAGAACAAAGGATATTACAGCGGATCTGCTGTAGGTTGTGTATCCTCTTTTTTGCTGGATAATAGAAAGGAAGGACTGGTTGTTCGGGGTGGACGTAGCCCAAACTGGGTGAACCACGTAAATCTGTGTCTCTCTGGTTTTATGTGTTTTGTGTGCTTGTATTTTCCGCATATTTATGTGTTGCATTGCTTTGTAATATATAATTTTCTAACAAATGGTATCAAAGCCGAAGGTATATTTGGCTGATAAACTCGTAGGAAAGAAGGGTTCCTGGTTCGAGTGGGAGCAATGGCGGAAGATGGTAAGTTTAGGGTCGAGAAATTTAACAGCCAAAACTTCCCGCTATGGAAGATGTAGATGGAAAACTATCTGTATCAAAAATATTTGTACCTACCATTGAGCGGAAAAACAAAGAAGCCGACGGCCATGACAAACGCAGAATGGAACATTCTCAATAGAAAGGCACTCGGAATAGTACGGTTGTGCCTTGCGGTGTCAGTTGCCTTCAATATTTCGAAGGAAACAACAACAGAGGGTTTGATGCAGACATTGGTGAAACTATATGAAAAACCCTCGGCCTCAAACAAGGTATTTCTTACGAAACTATTATTTAATATGAAGATGTCGGAAGGTGGATCTGTTGCAAAACATTTAAATGATTTTAATACAGTCACCAGTCACTTAAGTTCTGTAGGGGTAACCTTGATGATGAAGTTAGAGGTCTGTTATTCTTGTGCAAATTGCCAGAAAGCTGGAATGGTTTATTTATGGCCATTATTAACTCTGTCTCTGGATCTAGTACTTTAAAGTTTGATGATGTTGTCAGTGCTATCCTTAGCGAGGAAATGTGACGGAAAAGCTCTGGTGAGACATCGGGTAATGCTTTGAGTGTAGAGTCTAGGGGAAGAATAATGGAAAGAGGAAAGAGCTCAGGATATCACAGTAAATCAAGGAAAGGCAGATCCAAGTCCAGGTCGGGGATAGTGTGCTGGAAATGCGGAAAGAAAGGACACCTAAAGAAAGACTGTAGATCTCGGAAGGGAAAATAATGAGACACACAGCAAGAAAACAATCATGAAGCAAATGCGACAGGTGATGTGTTACAAGATGCTTTGATTCTTTCTTTCGAAAATGCTCCTGATTCTTGGGTTGTAGATTCAGGGGCTTCATTCCATGCCACACCTGATAAGAAATATTTTCATGACTATCTTCAAGGAGATTTTGGACAAGATCATTTGGGTGATGATAAACCCTGTAAAATTGTTGGAATGGGTAAAGTTCTTGTAAAACAACAGAATGGAAACCAATGGCTACTAAAGGAGGTAAGGCATGTTCCAGATCTAAAGAAAAATTTGATTTCAATAGGGCAGTTAGGCGGTGAAGGTTGTGTGACAACTTTCACGGATAAAACTTGGAAGGTCACCAAAGGAGCCCTGGTAATAGAAAAAGGCGAAAAGGTTGGCACATTGTATTTATGCAATGGTATTTCTAATTCTGTTAATGCTTTAACTTCCAAAGGAGCAGATGTAGCATTATGGCATCATAGGCTCGGACACATGAATGAGAAGGGGATGAATATTCTTCACTCAAGAAATTTGTTGACAGGTTTGAAGAACGTTGATTTGGATTTATGTGAAAATTTCATTTATGGAAAACAAAAGAGAGTCAGATTTCTCATAGTTGGGAAAGAAAAGAAGAGCGAAAAATTGGAGCTTGTGCATATAGATGTATGGGGACTTGCTCAGGTATCATCTCTCAGTGGCTCTCGCTATTATGTTACGTTTATTGATGATGCAACTAGAAAAACTTGGATTTATTGTATTCAAAATAAATCTGATGTATTTGATACTTTCAAGAAATGGAAAGCTTTGGTTGAGATTGAGACAGAAAAGAAGTTAAAGTGTCTCAGATCAGACAATGGAGGTGAATATTGCAGCAAAGAGTTTGATAGGTACTGTTCAGAGCATGGAATTCGTAGAGAGAAGATAGTTCCAAGAACACCACAAGAAAATGGTGTGTCAGAAAGGATGAACAAAACAATCATGGAGCATGCAAGGTGCATGAGATTGCATGCAGGATTGCCTTTACAATTTTGGGCAGATGCTGTAGATACTGTTGTTTATCTAATAAACATAGGGCCTTCAAGTTCCTTGGATGGTGGTATTCCAGAGGAAGCATGGACAGGTAAAAAGGTAAACTACTCTTTTTAAAGCCTTTTGGTTGTGAGGCCTTTGTCCATATTAATAAAGAAAATAGAACAAAGCTTGAGGCAAAATCAAAGAAATGTACCTTTATTGGATATGGTGTTAATGATTTTGGTTATCGCTTATATGATTATGAAAATCACAAAATCATTAGGAGCAGAGATGTAATATTCAATGAAAATGTCTTGTATAAGAATCAATTGCAGGAAAAGAAACAGGAAAAAGAAAGCAAGGAATACACAGTTCTTGATGAGATAACTGAAAAACTAAAGGTGCCTGAAAATAATAATAATCAAAAACCATAGCAACAACAACCATTACAACAGCAACAAGCACCTCAAACACCTGAAAGTGGTGTTAGAAGATCTACCAGGATAAGTAGACCCCCTAAACGATACTCTCCTTCATTATATTATTTATTGATGACTGATTCTGGTGAACTCGAATGTTATGAAGAAGCAATGCAGGTTGAAATCAGGAAGAAATGGGAGTTAGCCATGAAAGAAGAGATGGAATCCTTAATGCATAACCAGACTTGGGAATTAGTCAGGTTTCCTGTAGGTAAAACTACATTGCAGAATAAATGGGTTTACAGGCTGAAGGAAGAAGATGGAGGAAAACATAGGTACAAAGCTATACTTGTGGTGAAGGGGTTTGCACAGAAGAAAGGTATTGATTTTGATGAAATATTTTTTCCTGTTGTTAAGATGAATTCAATCAGAACTATCTTAAGTCCTGTAGCAGCGGAAGATTTACATCTTGAACAGTTAGATGTAAAGACAACATTTCTCCATGGAGATTTGGAGGAAGAGATATACATGCAGCAACCAGAAGGATATGAGGTAAAAGGGAAATAAAAATTGGTGTGCAGGTTAAAGAAGAGCTTATATGGCTTAAAACAGGCTCCAAGGCAGTGGTATCTAAAATTTGACAAGTTTATGTTTGAACAAGGTTATACTAGATGTCACTCTGATCATTGTGTTTATCTAAAAAGGCAAAATGATGGCAGCTATATTATATTGTTATTGTATGTAGATGACATGCTTGTTGCAGGGTCTAACATGCAAGAAATAAATGTGCTCAAAAGAAAATTGGCAAATTCATTTGCAATGAAGGATTTGGGAGCTGCAAAACAAATCCTTGGTATGAGGATAGCTAGAGATAGGAAAAATCGAAAATTAACACTGTCTCAGAATGAGTACATAGAGAAGGTGTTGAAAAGATTTAATATGCAGAATGCAAAACCAGTTAGTACACCTTTTGCTAGCCATTTAAAACTTAGTAAGGAGATGTGCCCAAAGACCCAAGAAGACATGGATTATATGTCTAAAGTTCCATATGCATCAGCAGTTGGAAGCTTAATGTATGCAATGGTCTGCACAAGGCCTGATATTGCACATGCAGTGGGAGTTGTAAGCAGGTACATGAATAATCCAGAAAAAGAACATTGGATGGCAGTAAAATGGATTCTCAGATATTTGAGAGGTACCACAAATCAAGCATTATGCTTTGGTGGTTCAAACATTGCTCTACAGGGATATGTTGATGCAGATATGGGAGGTGACAGAGATAACAGGAGGAGCACTACAGGATATTTATTTACTGTAGGTGGAACAACTGTCAGTTGGGTTTCAAAAATCCAAAGTGTTATTGCACTTTCAACAACAGAAGCAGAGTATGTTGCTGCTACAGAGGCTAGTAAAGAAATGATTTGGTTACAAAGGTTTATGGATGAATTGGGTAAGAAGCATGATATGGGCACACTATACAGTGATATCCAAAGTGCCATTCATCTTGCAAAGAACTCAACATTTCATTCCAGGACTAAACACATACATCTTAATTACCATTTCATACGGCCAGTATTGGAAGATGGAGAGTTGAAGCTGAAAAAGAAACACACTAGCCAGAATCCTGCAGATATGCTAACAAAAGTTGTAACCAGGGATAAACTGAGAATATGCTCAGTTTCAATTGGTCTTCAAGGATGACGATGAAGACGAGAAACAGCCAGGTCCAAAGAGGATTCATTGTCCAGCAAATGAAGCAGCGGTGGAGTTGCTACAATCAGTCTCCAAGTGGGAGATTGTTGGGTGTGGAGCTTGATTATCTTGTTTACTTTGTATCACAGCATTGGACCCTGTACCTTAAATGGGGCAGCAACGCCGCCCGTAAATTAATCGCTGCCGTGGGGGGTCTAGGGGGGGCGGCAATGACTTTATGGAACCCCCCCCTGGTGGGGGGTTTTAGGGGCAGCGCCCCCAAAGCTAAAAACAGATGTAAAATTTCCTTGTAAAAGTATAGTAATTTCTAGTCAATCTAGGCCGTTCATTAGGAAAATTATCTGACGGTAGAAATTATGTTTAGTTTAGGGTTTTTTTCCCTAGAAGGCAACCCCTCACTTTTATGAGGGTTTGTATTGCGGCTGTGTATTGTATGTGTATTCTCAGAGAGAGAAACAGAGAGGGAGACTGTGAGAGAGAATAGAGGATAGTATAGCGGATCTACTGTAGGTTGTGTCTCTTCTTTTTTGCTGGATAATGGAAAGGAAGGACTGGCTGTTTGGGGTGGACGTAGCCCAAATTGGGTGAACCACGTATATATGTGTCTCTCTGGTTTTATGTGTTTTGTGTGCTTGTATTTTCCGCATATTTATGTGTTGGATTTCTCTGTAATATATAATTTTCTAACATCAAGTTCTTCTTGTTACATTAGATTCTTCTACGCCAGGGGGAATTTCACCTATTTCTACAGAACCCCCTCCAAGTATAGAGGTCTTTTCCTTTTATTGGAATATACTGACAGAACCTCGTCTTCCTTCCTCCATCCCTTTTCAAATCATTTATTCACACTTCATGGATTGTACTGAGTACTTTGAGAGCCATTGCCATTATTGGTGGTTTCTCTCACACTTTTTAATAGCTCACATCATTGACTGGTAATCAAGTGGTTTCTATCATGTTCGACTTCAACACAATCAATCGCATGGGTAGAATTGTACTAGTTCGGGTAGCGGAAATCAAGACCCTGGATCTAGTTTCCACCATCAAAGCTGCGAGAAGTTTTATTATTCATTATGCAGTAGACTATTCATGACAGATGACTGCATCCATACTGTGTCTACTATTGATGTAATATTAAGATCATTTCTATATCAGAACATATTAGTTAGTTTTTGATCTAAGTATGGGAATGCCTACCTCAGCGATGATATATATATATATATGTTTTCATTAAAAAATTTTATAGGTCTCAACTGGTGTGTCCACAAGCCAATCCTCGGAAGGATAAAGCACTTCACTCTTCGAATTATCTCAGACTTCTCACTTTAGGGGGCAATCTGTTACACATTATTTTTTCACCGTGACATTTTACTATCTATATGGGTTCATCAATACCTATATAATGCTCCCTTAGAGGTCTAAAACCCTAAAGTTCCTAAACCAAGTCTTGGATTTGGAGAAAAGCTCATAAAAATCATAAAAACCCTAGTTCTACACTTTTCCTATCCATTACCTGCGGTACCGCACCTTTTGCAAAGAAAAACTGCGATACCTACCACACATTTTTTGTATTAAAACTGAAGACCCCCGTAAAAGGTAAAATGGAAGAAAAAGCAAGTTCTAGAAGCCCAGCTGGTCGAATAATCTCCCAAATGGAAGCTTCTAGAAGGCATTATCTGGTCGAAGCTTCACTCCCTCCATTCATGAACCTTTATCCCTTCATTAAAGGAGCCTATCCCTTGGTATTTGGAGCTTAATCCCTTTATGAGAGGAATTATCCCTTCCTTTTTGGAACTGAAACCACTTCCCTTCTGCTATAAATTGAAGCCATGGTTCAGTCTCAAGGGTAGATACTGATATGTAAAAAAGTACTTTCTTTTTACTTCATACTACATTAGAGAAGAGAATTGCTGAAGAAACATACTCTTTTTTCTAGCCATTATCCATGTGAGAATGATTACACACTCGTATTTAGGTTGGTTCAAAGAGTGGAAGGGCTTGTCAAACCAAAGGAAAACGCTTGTTCCAGACCCCGGAAGGACCTGTACGACATCAAGGCGAACGCGGTTGTAATACTCCTTATTTTATTTTAAAATAATACAAATGGATCCTGTTTTCTCAATAAGTTGTTTATGTGTTTACTTGAATTACTTATTTCCTAAATTCCTTGATCATTAATATAGATTTATGATTTATGAATTAGTATATTGTGCAGGTGCTTTTGATTCTCTTCCATGTCTTTGATTGCGGGTCTTAAGAGGTGACTTCTTTGGAGCGATAGAAAGAAGAATACAACTAGCATTGGATCACAGGTAGGTCCTTTCTTCATCATAGAAAATTCTAAACCATACATAATCTAGAGAAAGTAGTTTACATTTGTCCTGTTTGTTTCTAGCTATCCTTGTGATACTAGGGAGATCCTTCTTGTCTGCAAGAACGATTTATCCGCCTAACACTTCCTCTTTGGGATCAACTTCTTCAGGGAATTATTCCTCCCTTGAATTCATGATTATGGCTTCTTCTGCTTCTCTTTGAGGTGAAATTGAACGTGGATATAATGGCACTATTGCCCTCCTTTGCTGAGGATTACTTTTAACTTTCATTAATTGACCTTCTCCTCTCTTAAGCTTCAGCCTAGTAAGAATTAAAACTCTTGCAAATTGTTAAAAAATTCCTTTGCACAAATATTAAACAGAGAAAATACTCTATCTTAACTCAATCTCCGATACCAACTTGATCTGAATAGAATATATTAGTTTTGATGTTCTAAGTATCCAAAAAGTAATTAAATTGTGTGCATAAGGTTCACTGAAGTTTGCAGGTGAAACAGATGGTTTTAACTTAGTTAAAAATATTTTTATGTGAGGTTAAAGCATGTAAATTAGCTTGTATAACATATTTCAGCAGTAAATGACAGAGAATAAAGCATCACATATGACAATACTCAGCAATTTGATGAAGTAGTTCACCCCTCCTAGGCTACATCTGTTGGTCTAGCTTGCAATGGCATGTCCCTCATATCTTATTGCTCAAAAATGATAAGTGCATGTGATAAAAATCCTCAAATGGTTGTGCTCTCTGTAAAAAAAAACTTCAAAATGCTTTAATTATTCAGGAATGATTATTCATATGCAGAAAACAGAGAATGGATGCTCAATACAATGAAAACACCCTAGTTGCCCTAGTGACTCCTTGATCTCTCCTGAAGAAAAACCTACGTGAAATGACTTCTGATGGCTTTGAAACATGTTCCAATGAGTTTATAATGTTCAAATCAGCCAAAAATTACTATTCATTCATAAAAAATGGTCGAAATCTCCAAGAGTTATGACCAAACAGAAAAGTACCCAATGTCTCCTAGGAAAACTCCTCCAAAACTGAAGGAACTCCAATTAACGCTGACAATTTTGGCACTTCCCACTGATTCTAGAGGTCCGCCATCCGAAACCATCAATAAACTGGCAGTTAAATTTAATGCGAGTGGCAGTGATCACATGCCACTTCCGCTTACAGTTTTTGCAGCTATCGTTTAAGGTTTGGAACCCAGAGTATCACGGTTTCGCAACCTTGACATTTAATTTTTTGAAACCCCACCATGTGGCAGGTCCAACCTACCCGCCGAAGGTTACGGTTTCCTAGACACCTCGGTTTGGATATAGGTCAGGGTTTTGAGCGTATGGTTAAGTGGTAGGGGGGTTGGCCCTTAGGGGCTGGCCTCCCAAGCCCTCACTACCGAGAACATTACACTTCAAATAAATGTGAAGAAGCATAAGGGTAAGAACTAGCGCAGAGCACGATTGGTCGGATCATGTGCATGCAGTGCAGGAGGTCCCGTGTTCGATTCCCATGCCCTCCAAAATTTTAACATGTCCTTTTCACCTTCAGCCTAGGGACACTTGGTGGCCTCCGGGCTAGCCACGTGTCAGCTGATAATAGGCCCAAAAAAAATTATAATAAAAAATTAAAAAAAAATTAATTTTTTTTTTTTGAAAATTTTTTATTCTAGTCAAATTGAGTCAAATGTCATTTTTTTGGAGTTTACTGGGATTTTCAAACCTTCATAACTTCTGCATACGACCTCCATTTTGTGAACCGTTCACGGTGCCAAAATCGCAGCAACGACACCTTTCTGGTCGCTCAGGTTGCAAACACTTTTGAGCATTTTTTAGCAATGGACATGATCTCCTGGTCATAAAAGGAGGTAATAAGAAAAAGAAAGGCCTCACTGCCAAGAAACTTGATTTTTAAAGTGGAGATGTAGGTTTTGTATTTAACCCAAGAAAACCTCTCACTAGATTGCAGCTTGCCAAAGGTATCAATGATGACAAGAAGACTGAAGAGACAAAAACGGGAAAATAGCCTATGGTAGAAGACACTATTGACCTATCCCCCAAAAAGGAAGAAATTATTAAGCAGAGGAAAGGCAAGGAGAAGGTCACTGAAAAATCTGAAGTGGAGCTTTTAAAGGAGTAGTTGAGGGAAGCTAGGGAGGAAGTCATTGAAACAAAGCTGGAGTTGGAAGAGGCTAAGCTAGAAAGAAAAATGGTGGAGGAGTTCAAGGAGAAAGTGAATGAGCAAATTAATCATTATGATGAAGCCTTAACAAATGCTAAGAAATTGTTGATGATAACCCTTCCTCTACGCAGAGTGATGAAGCACACAAGGACAAGGAACATCTGGCTGCAGGAAGAGAGAAAGAAGCTCAAAGGTCAAGTGAAGGAGTTGGAGGTGTTGATGGAAATGGTACAACCAGAACTCAAGAAAAAGGCTTAAATATGACAATCATAAATGAACCTGTTGCAACTGAAGCCACTGCTGCTAAGGGTGAAGCTACTAATTCTTGAAAGGAGGTAAAATACCTTTTAAAATATTTTTTGCCTCATTATTGTTCATCACTTATAGATCCATGAGCCATTTTGAAAAAGAAATAAAAAAATTTCAAGTTTGTTGTCTGTTAGGCAAGTATGTAACGTGTCTCGGGCTTAAAGTCGAGAAAACGCTACAAACTCACTGAAGATTCTTTTTGGTTATACATGTGAGGTTTTGTCATGAAAAAGGCAAGTAAATTCATGCATTTAATTTTTTTGACTCATTAGAAAACCTTAAATCGTGAAAGAGAGCATATAGTTTGCAAAGATTGTCGAAGTTGAAAACGCTATGAACTCTCGCTATGGACTTGCCTAAAAGTCCCCTGTTTCTACAACGAAGAGATTTTAAAAATTTTCAAGTCTTGATTGTCTTTTTGGGACAAGTCAGCCACCTGGAAAGGCTAGAAGTCATCAGTTGAATGTTTGGATGAGGACACGCTCCTCAACAAATTTGTTCAAGTTACCAGCTCATCATGGAAGCCAGATCAGCAATTATGACACCACCTCCTCAAATTTCAGAAGATATACCTCTTGACTTGGTGGGAGTATTTATGGTTCAGTCATGGTTAGTGCCACCTTAGGCACATGATCTTTTCTATGTTAATATACAACTTTTAAATTTTTTTAATGTAATAAAGAGTTTTAGAGTCCTATTAGGTTTCAAATTCCTAAAAATAGCAGTTGTCTACATTCTCTCCTTGTAATCTTCTTTTTTTTAGTCAAGGTGTCATTAGAAACATTCGAAGGTTTGGCCTGGCTAGCAGACTCATTGTAAAGATGCCTAAAGTTATAAATACGCAAATAATTTATGGAGAGAGGGTGGTTGGATGTTTGTACTATAGACTACTATATTAAATCATTTTATCAGTAATATACAATGGAAACATACTTCTCTTTACCTGAGATTCATTGATATTCTTAGAAGTGTTTGTCTTTTATGTTCTTCTATTTTATATTTAGTATCCTAATTGTTTGATTACCTAGAATTCATGGCCAACATGCTCTAACTTCCTTCAAACACTTAGTCTACTGTAAATGTTATGTTTTCATCAAAATATATATGCCTCAGCTTCCATGAGAGGAGTTTCATATGTCATTGAGTTTTTTTATATTGACTCCATATGCCCAATGGTAGTAATTTTTCTACATCTTTCACCTGCACAAAAATACATTTAAAACCGATTTAAGAGTTAGCCATTTGTTGAGCTTCATTTACATAATATCATCTTTACCCTTGAGAGAGCCCTCTGAGGCTGGAAAGTCTAAGTTCCAGATAAAATTAGGTTTGAAATAGTTACTCTAGGTTGACTACTGAAGCAGCCCATCGGTATCAATTTAGTGATAACAGCTTAATTGGCACGTTCATGTGGATATGGTATTTAAACAAAGTAATGCTCTCTTGTGCAAAATTCCATATCGAATTTCATGTAAGCAGATAGTGGGGAAGAAATATTATTTTACGAAGGGTAGTTCAATGTGCGAACAAATTAAATATTTTTTTATTAAAAAAAATAAAAATAAAAATTGATTATATCTTTTTAGAGTTGACTCTTGAAAAAAAAAATCCACCATTTTTAAAATAGAAAAATAACTTTTACTTGTTTTAGGTATCCAAAATTTTCTCGATATTTCATTTTATGCACTTCGACATTCGAAATAATCTATTAATAATGAATAAGTACTTACAACCACCTCCACACAACTACTTCCGCGCTCAATAACACCCTGAGTTGCATAAGATCTGTACACGCCATTCATCTCCGCATAACTTCGCCCATGCAACTATTTATTTACGCAATAACGTGCTTCGATTATTCTGCACAACTAGTTCCATGGTTATGAACAAAACATTCCTAAATTATCATTACAAAAGAGACTTGTATTTTTACTATTTCAATAAACCTTGCACAAATCCTTCCACACATTTTTTTGTTCGCACAACACTTTTTTATTCATACATTCTGCACACATATCTTACATTAATGATCATAATAATATGGCCATGAGAGAGAGCGGTTTCTAGAGAAGTGTAATACTGCATTCATTTTCGATTACACTCTCTTAGATGGACAAAATAGAAGCGAGATAAATTCTAGTAGGAACAGTGGCTGGTTATTGCATACGATAGTCAATTGAATAAAGGTTGTGCATACTATGAAAAAAAAATATGTAGAAAAATGGCATTTCAATGAGCAGGAGCTTTGTTTAACGAAGTGTGAATAAATTTCATTATGTAGAAGAAGCTTTCAAGCTTTCATTGTGTTGGTGTCTGCAACATGTACTGAAGGCTTTTATTTTTAATATTTTGGTATTAGAACATAATCTATATTTTCTATTTGAAAGAAAATTATTATGCTTATATTATTGATAATATTTTAATTGTAAATAATGTATATCGACGTTATTTAATTTATTTTATTTGCGTGAAACTTTCCACATAGTGGAATTAAATGATAAATAGATTCAGTTGACGTATATTTGTTCATGCTCTTGTGTGGAAGTGCAGAGGAGTTCCATTGTGGGGAGAAAGTTTATTGTACGGAATTTTGCACTTCACATTAAAAAAAATTATTGCTAATATTATTGACAGTATTTTAGATATAAATAATGCATATCTTTGTAGTCTGTTTTCATTTTATTTTAGTTATAAATAGAGTGTTCATTGTGCACATCTATGTAACTTCGCACTAAAGTCTTCTATTGCTAATATTTTAGGTTTAAATTATTAATAGGTGTTGTTGGTGAGTTCAATTTTTGTATCATTGAACATATTCATATTTGGAACTAAACAATTTGTTTGACTGCAGAAGTCGAGAGCGGAAAATTTCGAAGTTAATATACCATACCACAAAAAGTTCTTGATTACAAACTTTTTCTCATATTCTTAATAATAAACAATGCATATTTTGGCAGTCAATTTGCATAGAACTGTGAATATAACTTATTATTAAATAATTTTGAATTTGTTATAAAGTTGATTTACTTTAATTTATATCTATGATTTTTAGATTTATAGTTTTTTAAGTAGGGAAGTCCTTGTGCAGAGGTTTTACTATTCAGTAAATCTTTTCCCACAGAGTGAAGCATTTCATTATAACCTTTGGACAATGACAACTATGTGCATGGAACCAAGCAATATCAAATAACACAAAATTAGTAAACAAAACTCATTAATTGATTAAAAGTTGTAATGGTAGAATCAAATCTTAACTGAGATGAATTGAATTTAGTAATTATATTCTTAAGAGATCTATGTCTTAGATACAAAACTATTGTTAAATGTTAATTTTTATCTTAATTAATATCGCATTATGAGATATAAATAAAGTTTCAAAGCATGTGTTCAAATACAAATAAAAAATTGTATCATAAAATCAATACAGTGAAGTAGTTTTGAATGGAAAATAGTTCATGTAGTTTAATTTGTAAATATTAGAACTAATTTGTATAATGAGAACTTTGTACAAGGAACTAAATAACACATAATTAACAAATGAATGTCAACAATATCATAAATCTAATATAAAAGAGTTATTTCACTATAGGGAGAAAGGGTGTGTCAAAAAAATAATTGATTAATTATTCCACCGATTCAAATCTATGAAAGTCTGAAAATGTACCGTTATTCTATTATTAAGAGATATATTTCTAAGATGCAAAATTATTGTTAAATGTTCAGTTTCGTTTAAAGCAACAACACAACACTTAATATAATAGGAAAGTTGAAAACATTTTATTTTTTTAATCAGATTCAATCATAATTGTATTTAGAATAAAATGTCAATGATGATGGCCATACATATTTCTTTGTATAGAGATTTCACTACGTGGATGAAATTTTCTCTACACAAAGAAAATTTTAGATGTAACCTCTACAAAATGAGAAATCTGTACAACGAACTAAATAACATAGAATTAGCAAATGAAGCTCAAAAGTATCAACACTGTAATACCAAGTTATTTCACTGTGGGCAGAAAGGGTGTGTCAGAAAAATAATTAACTAATTACTCTGGGGAATGAAATTCATGCTAGTTTGAAGACATTGTGTTAGTATTCTATTATTAAAATATATATGTCTAAGATGTGAAACCATTTCCAGATGTTCAATTTCATTTAAAGGAACAACACAACACTGAATGTAATAGAAAAGATGAAAGCATATTCTCTGAAAGTTATAGAAAAAACTATCATAACATTGATGTTGAAAATGGAAACAAGAAACAGTGAAGGAGGCCTCCTGAAACATCTTTCCTGATCCTAGTTGGAAAGTGATCACCTAAACTAGGTGGGGACCACACATGTGATTTTTGTCGAAAAAGTGTTATTTTTAGACTATACATTTTTAGACATATGGATGCGGAGCGGGACTTGCGAGTATGCTATTCTTGGAGGATTGGTCATGTTGGTAAAAATATGGACCTACGATTTTTTTTTTGACATGTAAAATCCGAAGTCTATTTTTAGACTGCCTGTCTAAAAATAGAACAGTCGAATATTATTTACCCTTAATAATATTTGGACTCTAAACTTCAGTTTACTCTCTTGGAGCACTTCAGTTTGACACCCAGAGGTGGGGCATGCAGCTGACATGAGGATTTACACTATTCCCATGAGTTTGGTGAGCTAATACATGGTTTACTTCAGTTAGACTCATGTGGCAGAGTTTTGGTGGAGTTGATTGAGGAGTTAATGGAGATTGTGTTCCGGTTAACTAGTTGAACTAGTTGTGATCAGTTTAACTGGCGATTACACTAGAGATGAGTTGGGTGAATTAAATATTATTTAATTCATTTATATTAACTCATTATTCAACTAAAGAACACATCAGTTAACTCAGTGCATGGACAGTTCAGTGAAAGACCAGTGGAAGAGGTAGATGAAAGGGTGAGATCTACAGTAGTTGTACATTAGTTGTGCATGAGATTTGCACAATCAGTGGGATGAGTATGCCAATGATGATTGTGTTGTTCAATCAAGAGGAATTCGAATTGGTTCAGCCCATTCTCTCCTTTTGGATTGCGCAGTAGAGGCAGGCAGCTAGTGGAGGAGTTTTGAACCCGCGACTTGTTCAAAACTGAGCTAGTTTTGTGTGTAGCTTTTGGAGACAGTACTGAGTACTTGTGAGGAGTATTGTGCTAATATTGTTACATGTTTCTCTTCTATTAGAATATACAAATATATGGGGGTTTTCAGCTATAATCTTTCCCCATTACATATTGTGTTTATGTGCGCATGCGACTGTTTCTATTTCCGCAAATTGATGATCATTTGTAGAAGAGGTTATGTGTTATGCATGAATTTGAATTAATGTGTGACCAGGATAATCTCAGTGGATAAATATTCATACAAAATCAAATTTATTAAGAATTATAGTCAAAATAAAATTTCAATGACCATGGCCATATCTCATATTTGTACGATATCATATTCAAAACATAGTCTTAAAAGGAAAAATTGCTTAATAGAATCATAATTGTGCAAAGAAAATTGTAAAGTAGATGGATTTGTTGTAGCAGAAATTGGTGTTCCACTTCCTGGAATAGTATCTATAGTCACAAAACAAAAATCCGTAACATGTATTATGAGTCTATGACTCGTTGAAGAAACACGTTCACCATTTTTTTATTGCAGTCTCTGTCGGGAACAACTATAACTTCCATTTTCACGTTTTTAGTGAAAATCCATTTTCCAATTTCCTTAGTTTCATCCTACACCTAGGAAACTGACTTAGCGTTCTTCTTATTGACCTTGGAAGAATTAATTAGTCATGTGTCAATATGTTCTGCAGTAAAATTAGTGATGTTGTCAAACTCTGTTGCCATTTTCTGTTTTTTCTCCTTCAATTGAGTTTGTAGCTTATCATTTGAAATTAACTTAGAATCCTACATCATGTGCGGACCATCTAAGCCTTTTATAATATTGATTTCCATGATATAGGCACTACCTCTCCTTTTGCATAGGTCAGTACAAGCATAATTGATATTCTCAAGTGTAGTAACCCTTTTCGCCCATCCACCTTCCAATTTCTTCACTCTAATATGGATTATATAATACTAAAATATTACCAATGCAGGTATTCAATGTGAAGTCCAGAGATACACAAATATGCACAATAAAAGTTTGAAAGATTCATCATTACAAATAACCATTAAAAAACCTCCTGGTCAATGTTCCAATCATTCATACCGTTACAAGTTCTTTGCATTCCAAAACGATCCAACCTTTGCCCAATTGAGTAGTGATGTTCGGAAATACATAAATTTGCATAAGTTATAACTAAAATATTGCAAACAAAAAATATGGATTATTCAATACTAAAATACTAGCGACAAAAGCATTTTTTATAACTAAAACATTACCAATAATATCGTTAAAATCATTGTTTTAGGAACTTGAATTCAACTCGATATTTCCAAGCTCACTTCCATATAGTGGTACCTTTACAACATAGTCATCAACACTTGCATTTCCATTGTGTGGAAGTTCATTGTGTGGAACGTGTTGTGTTGACCTCCACACATCAATCTTCCGTACAATGATTCAATTTTTTTAATTGTCCACTTATCTCATTGAGGAAGCTTGTCCAAACATAGCATACATGGAGGAAGTTGTACAAACGTCATTATGTGGAACAAGCAGTGCATAGTAAGCATCAATTGAGACAGGAGTGTGGGTGAAATGTGGACCCCACTTAATTAGTTATAGATATAGGGAGATACACATTATTTATGACTAAAGTATTAACAACAATCATGTAATTCCAATGCTTGATTCAGTGGTATTGAAAATAGAAAATATGCATTATTTAATACTAAAATAATAGAGATAATAACCTTTAGTACCAAGTGCGGTGGTTTGCACATTGAAAGCTTCCTCCACACAATGGACTCTCTCTACACTTATGCACGTATGCTAATTTGAAACATATCTGGACCTACAAAATTATACATTATTTACAATTGAAATATTATTGATAATATAAGGAGCCTGCAATGCAAAGTGTAGACATCCAGACAATGAAGTTTTCAAAGCTTTCTCCATACAATGAATTAATTTACAACTACAATATTATAATTAATATAGAAAAAAAGGATTATGTTTTGATACTAAAACATTATCAATGAAAACGTTCAATTCCAAATGCAAAGATCCACACAATGAAAGCCTGAAATCTTCCTCAGCACATCCCATAAAGAATGTTTTTGTTCAATGAGTATGTCATTCACTTAAATAGAATTAGTATCCATTATTTAAAATTAAAATATTATGAATGATATTTGCATAAATAATTCTATTATCTACACAATGCAACCTTGAAAGCTTTTTTTGCATAATGAACATTTTCCATAGTTTTGCATTGATCGAAATCTGTATTAGGGGCAAAAAATTTCCAAAGATTCAAAGTGCTCAGAATCGCACCAAACCAGAATGACCGGATCTAGCCCATCGCCAGGAATCCGAGGCAATTTGTTTCACTCAAAACAAATTCCGTCTAAGGAAGTTAGAGCCTGTTGATCGCCGTGTCAAACAGGAAAATTTAAAAAAAAAATGGTCGAAGGGGGTCAAAGGTAAAAAGTTTGGGTTTTCCTCCATTTCACACAATGACAGGATGACAAGTGTCAGACTCTGAGTGGCTCGAGTTTTTGGAAACATGTCAATTTTATTGGTTTTTAATAATCCAATAGGAAGAGGACACGTGGCAAGACTGGAGGCTGCCATGTGCCCCCCCCCCCTTCCAAGGCCAAATTTTGGGTTTATAGTCCAAAGTTCGAATTTCATATTATAATTCAAAGGTTGAATTTATATGGTGGGTCAATTTTAAACTATGATCGAAATATATGATATGGGGAGATATATCATGGTGCAAAATACTTGGGCGAAGGTCGGGGTCGAACCTGCGACCTCCCACATACAAGCCATCCGACTTACCACCAAGCCGCATTATCAAGACTTAATAAACTATGGCACCAACATTTATTTAAAGTTTAACAAAGGATCTGGCGGGGTTAAGGAGGGGGCCAGCTCCCTCACCACAAGACCACGATGTTATGACTAAGTGGATGGAAAATACTTAATATGGCGCGGATTAAAGTGTTAAGAAGGGTTAATTAACCCTTAAACTTCATTTAAATGCGCTAATCCAATTTTTAAATCAGTTTTTAAACTGTGCTTAATGCGCCTAAGCTAGACTTAACATTTAATTAAACTGTGCTTATTTAACTAAGCCAGAGTTTAATATGGAGACATGTTTGGCGAAGCCCTGGATTCGGTGCTACTACCAAAATTGGTAGGGTTAACTAGAGATGTTCCAGTTTTAGTGGAGATTCCTAGGGAAAAATTGAAGGAAGCATAACTTTTGCATTTTTAGACCAATTTTGGCTCAAGAAGAGTCATTCCTAGATGATTTGGATGCTCTAAGCATGATGGTGAAGGTTGTAGAGGCATTGGAGCACTTTTTTAAGTTATTTTTCCACTTTGAATATTAAAGAAGCCTAGGGCCACTAGGAGAGGAGGTCATGCCTAGATAAGTTGAAGATCATTTTCAGAGCTTGAAGAGTCTATTTTCAAGTTTTTGGGTCTTCTAAATCCAATGGAGCAGGTTGCAAAGCCATTGGAGCATTGTAGGTTCATGTAATCATATAATTGACCATTAATCCAAAGAGGGCCTAGCCAGTTGAGGCAGGTCCATGGAGATGTAACCCAGGAGGGATGAACTTCGTTATCAGCTATTGTGTAATGTGTTTTCTGTGTGTTATTTCTCTGCAATTTATTTGTTGTACATGTGTTTTTAACAACTAATTAACTCATTAATTGCTTATTAAAAAAACGCAAAACTTGACACATAAACCCCTTCACAACTGGCTAACTTGAGACGATCCTAAACACATTTATTTTAAACTGATGAGGGAGATAACACAGCAAAACTAGTTTTCCCATATTGAGATCAAGTTGGTATCAGAGCACAATTTAGCTCATTCTAGCCAAGGTTAGCTAGAAGAATTAGCTATTGGTTTTTAATTTGTGCAAGGAGAATTTAATTGTGTGCAAGTTTATGTGTGTGAAGGAAGTTCAAGATTGAGAGCTTAGTTCTCAAATCACAGCAAAGAAGCTTTTTATGCATTGCAAGTGTGATGGCAGCTTCATCAAGAACTTTTTCTAATCAATCTTCCTTAGTAAAATTCTTTGATAAAGAGATGTTGTAGAAGCTCTAAATCATGAATGATATGGTGTAATATACGTATGAAGATAAGAGGCATAGCATTATACTTCAGGAGCAGTTGATAGCCATGAAGGAGGAGAAGCAAGAACTTCTTGAAAATAAGCATGATATGGAGACTCAGCTCCATATTGCAAATGAAAACCTAGCAAGGTTGCATGAGATGGAGACTCAACTCCATGATGCCAAAGAAACCTTAGCCAAGTATGTGCATGAAAAAGAGGTATGCAAATCAAGTTTATCTTTTATTTCTTCTCAAAATGAATGTGTAGGTGATTTTGAAAGACACACTAGAGGAATAGGGTCCAAATTATTGATGAATATGGGCTATAAAAGTAAAGGTTTATGATTCAGGAAAACATGCACAATGCATAGTTGAGCCAATTTTTGTTGAGGAAATGCCTAAGTATTTGGGTCTTGGTTATGGACAACATGATGGAGAATTCTCCAAAGCCAATGAGGAAAATGAAGGTGTTATAAGAAGAAATTCAATTACATGTTCATTACCTCAAGCTTGTGAATATTATGTTCATGAGGAATGCAAAAGTTTTACATGCACTTTGCAAGAAGATGCTCATAAGCATGCGGCTAATGAGAATGGAAAACAAGAGGATGTTGAAATATCTAAAGTAATTGAAGCCATTGTTGGTATTCCAAACAGAACCACTACCTCATCAAATTCACCTCCTCAAGAAGGCGACAAAGGAGAATGGGCAAGGTATAAATCTTGCTTTAATCAAGTTGCTTTCAGAGTTATGCCTAGATAAGTTGAAGATCATTTTCAGAGCTTGAAGAGTCTATTTTCAGGTTTTTGGGTCTTCTAAATCCAATGGAGCAGGTTGCAAAGCCATTGGAGCATTGTAGGTTCATGTAATCATATAATTGACCATTAATCCAAAGAGGGCCTAGCCAGTTGAGGCAGGTCCATGGAGATGTAGCCCAGGAGGGGTGAACTTCGTTATCATCTATTGTGTAAATCTTCACATAAGATTTGGAGAAATTTGTCATGTTCCTTTTGTGGTTTGAATAACCATAATGTTTCAAGATGTTGGAATAAGATAGCCATGCACAAGAAACTTTCTAAACAAAGGAGGCAAAAAGCCAAAGGTCCATTGGACAAAGTAAACCATGTTGAAAAGAAGATGCAATTTATTTTCACTCATTGCCATAAGCAAGGTCATCTTGTAGAGAAGTGTTGGACTTTGCATCCAACAAGTCATCCACGATATTTGAAGAAGGTGGAAAGAGATCTAAACAAGAATGGAAAAGAGGATTCCATAAATGATGTGGGTCAAGATGATTCGCATGATGAAGTGCAGCTGAAAGACGCGCCATTGAAATGGTTTGGAAAAAGACGGTTATATTTCTTAACCAATTAAGGCCTTGCATTTATTTTGATGATTGATGCAAATCTTGCCTATTTGATGCATTTCTTTTCCAATTGAACGCATGTTGCATGTTTACGCCAAGAAGGTGTTTGAAAGTGGAGTATGTTGACTCACTTTGTTTATCATGTATGTTTGTCAACTTGAGAGTGTTGATCATTTACACATGCATGAGTGTCAACTTGTGTTGGTTGATGAGTTTGTACACCAAGATGTAAGATTACATGGCGATGTTCACATGATGTGAAATTTTTTTCTTTGAAGGAGCAAAAGGATATGTCGTCAAGTTATGTTTCTTGTATAATGTGTTTTTCAGATTGATGGTTGTGTTTGTGACAAGATGTCGCAGGATTTTGGGAAGGTCCACTCTTGAGAAAGAGCCTCATAATTATCCTTAATTCCCAAATCATGGCATGAGCAACATGTCAATACTGGAGGATGATGGAAAGAGGGACAATATGCTAAAAATATTGCATCCAAAACAACAACCATTGTAGACCATTTGATGTGTTGACGCCAAGACGCGAAAGAGGTGGTGAATGCATTCTTCCAGATGTGGAGTTTGGAACTGTGGAGGAAAAAAGAATGGTCATTTCGTTTCTTGTGATTACTGATATTGGAACTCATTTTTTTAGTTCACTTAGATGGGCTTAACTTGGAAAAGTGGTTTCCAAGGAGAATCTTGCATCGAATGCATGTGTGTGCAAAGGAGGAACATGATTCTCAGTGGGAGGGCCATCAATTAGTTTTCCAAGCACCAAGGGATCGCTCTGGTACAACAAAGTGTTTTATCAGTCAACAAGCAACCAGGAAATGTTGGATTGGGTCAACAGCAAAAGGAGGACATTGGTAGAAGTGCCAAGCCATTTGCAAGGCAAGGCATGTCTGAACCCAAGTGGTTGTCATGGAGATTTTTTGAGTAGAATCAAGATGATATAACTTGGGAAAGAGAGAATTATTTGGCTCTTATCAGATAACCAGCTTTTGTGGGTCCAAAATCCTATTAGTGGGAAGGAGTGATTGGAATTTGGATTGGGGGCAAAAATTTGCCAAAAATTCAAAGTGCTCAGAATCACACCAAACTAGAACAACCGGATCAGGCCCATCATCAGGAATCCGGTGCAATTCGTTTCACTCAAAACAGAGTCCGTATGAGGAAGTTAGAGCTTGTTGATCGTCGTGTCAAACAAACGAATTTTTAAAAAAGATGGTCAAACAGGGCCAAAGGTCAATAATTTGGGTTTTCCTCCATTTCGCCCAATGACAGGATTACAAGTGTCAGACTCTGAGTGGCTCCAATTTCTAGACACCTGTCAATTTTTATTGGGTTTTAATAAGCCAATAAGAAGAGAACATGTGGCAAGCCTGGAGGCTGCCACGTGCCCCCCCACCCTTCAGGGCCAAGTTTTGGGTTTATAGTCCAAAGTTCAAATTTCATATTATAATTCAAAGGTTGAATTTATATGGTGGGTTAATTTTAAACTATGGTCGAAATATATGATATGGGGAGATATATCATGGTGCAAAATATTTGGGCAGAGGTCGGGGTCGAACCCGTGACCTCCCACATACAAGCCATTCGACTTACCACTAAGCCGCACTATCAAGACTTAATAAACTATGGCACTAGAATTTATTTAAAGTTTAACAAAGGATCCGGTAGGGGTAAGGAGGGGGCCATCCCCCTCACCACAAGACCATGGAACTATGACCAGGCGGAGGGCCAATACTTAATATGGCACATATTAAATTGTTAAGCAGGGTTAGTTAACCCTTAAATTTCATTTAAATGCGCTAATCCGATTTTTAAATCAATTTTTTGTTAACTACGCTTAATGCGCCTAAACTAGATTTAACATTTAATTAAACTGCACTTATATTTAATTAAGCCAGAGTTTAATATGGCAACATGTTTGGCAGAGCCCCGGATTCGGCGCCACTACCAAAATTGGCGGGTTTAACTGGAGATGTTCAATTTTTAGTGGAGATTCCTACAGAAAAATTGAAGGAAGCATAACTTTTGCATTTTTCGACCAATTTTGGCTCAAGAAGAGTCATTACTAGACGATTTGGATACTCTAAGCATGATGGTGCAGGTTGCAAAGGCGTTGGAGAACTTTTGTAAGTGATTTTTCCACTTTGAATATTAAAGAAGCTTAGGGCCACCAGGAGAGGAGGTCATGCCTAGATCATCTGAAACCCATTTTCAGAGCTTGAAGAGTTTATTTTGAGGTTTTTGGGTCTTCTGAATTCAATGGAGCAAATTGCAAAGCCATTGGAGTACTATAGGTGCATGTAATCATAGAATTGACCATTAATCCAAAGAGGGCCTAGCTAGTTGAAGCAGGTCCATGGAGATGTAGCCCAGGAGGGGTGAAGTCTCTTATCAGCTATTCTGTAATTTGTTTGTTGTGTGTTATTTCTCTGCAATTTATTTTTTGTACATGTATTTTTAACATGTAATTAACTCATGAATTGATCATTAAAAACCCCTTCATAACTTGCTAACTTGAGATGATCCTAAACACATTTATTTTAAACTGATGAGGGAGTTAGCACAACAAAACTAGTTTTCCCATATTCAGATCATGCATGTTCTATAAACAAAGCTTTTTCTCAAAGAAATGTGGTTTTGTACACAACTTTGTGTGCATTCTCCACAACTTTTAATCACTTGACTACTAATATGCATCATCTATAACTAAAGTATTAGCAATAAAAAGTGTTTAGTGAAAATTGCGTACATCTGCACAAAAAGGACTTTCGCACAAGAACATAAACAAACATTTATTCGAAACATTATTAACAATAAAAATATTATCAATAATATAAACATAAGCAATGTTATTATCTGCACAATGAAAACTTGAAAGCTTCTTCTACACAATGAATATTCTCCGCACTTCTGCATGTCCTATAAACAAAGCTTATGCTCAATCAAATGTGATTTTGTACACAACTTTATGTACACTTAACACAAATTTTACTCAATTGACTACTAATATGCATTATTTATAACTAAAATATTAGCAATAATAGTAGCACTTAGTGCAAAGTACGAAGATTCACATAAACAACACTTCCGCACAAGAGGCTAAACACACATATGTTTGAAATATTTAAAATATTAGCAATAACTTCATATATGTCAACTGCGTACTAAAATATCTACTCGCATTGGTGGAGTATCTAGATATAAAATGTATGGAGGAAGTTGTGCAAACATCGTTGTGCAGACCAAGTAGTACAAAACGAGCATGCACTAACATAGAAATGTGTACGAAATGAAGACCTCTCTGAACAATAGATTTATGTGTCTAGATATAGTGTGTATGGAAGAAGTTGTGTAGTTGTCGTTGTGCAGAGAAAACCGTGCGGAACAAGCATGGGCTAAGACAAAAATGAGGATAAATACAAATAATAGAGTTTTTATGCACTTCCGCACATATGCCTAATTTGAAACATATATGGAAATACGAAAAGATATTCGGAAATACGAAGATAAGCATAATTTACACTTAAAATGTTACCAATAATATCATATACATCAATTGCTTACTAAAATATTAGCAATAAAAGCCTTTTAATGCCAATGTAGATAGCTTCCACTCTGTGAAAAGTTTTATGCGAAAAAGCCAATTAGATGAAATACATACATCTCCACACAATAGAGTTCTTCCGCACTTCTGCACATATGTCTAATTTGAAACATATACAAAAAGATATTTGGAAATACAAAGATAAGCATAATTTACACTTAAAATATCACCAATAATATCGTATATGTCAATTTCTTACTAAAATATTATCAATAAAAGTCTTTAATGCTAATGTAGATAGCTTCCACCATGCCAAAAACTTTATGCAAAAAAATCAATTAAATAGTAGTAAAATCATTAACTATATTGCATTGCAACTATTACTCTTGTTATTTATGCATAAAAATTTCACTCTTGTTTAATTACATTTATCATATTAATAAACCTTTATTAATCTATCATTTGTTTTTCTTTTGGAAATTAAAACACCTAGAATGCCACATGACATCTTATAATGGGTAGAATAGCCACATGTGAACTCTCTCAATAATGATGTTGTCTACTAGCTAAGCATTTACTCTTTTATTTTCTTTTTTCTTTTTTTATTCCTAAACAAACATGTCTCATCTCTACATACCCAGAAGAGGTAACACCCCATCCCATGCTTGGCCCTAATGCACATCACCAACTATGCACATAACTGAGGTTTGGACGACCTTACTTGCACATTTCGACTAGATATAAAGATTCACATGTGGACTTCCAAATAACCATTACCTCCGGGCACCCTTTTTTACTGCAGAAATTTCAAGCAGCAGCAGAGATCGCAACCTAAGCTCCACTATCATGGTGGCATAATTGCTTTTTTTAACATATTAAAAGCACATGTGTCATATCTTTGGACATATTATATGTACATTTGTGTCATTCGTATAGAGTAGATAGATGGAATCTCTAAAAGGATGTCTAAATGAGGGCTAGGGTAATGCATTTGGATTGAAAATATCAATGGCGTGGAGAAGAAATAGAAGGAAGTGAATTTAAATTTCCCCTAATTTTCAAATTAAATTTAAATTTCACTCAACCTCACCCTCATGATGACCACCACTAATGAAATTACCCCATTATTACACAATGGGTTGAGCAATAGAAAAAGGATACTGTCTGCCCTAAAGAACTACTAAAAGATTCTCCAAAAAAGTGAGGGAAGAAGATTCGAGAAAAATACAAGCAACGACCATTTCAATTGCTGAAATATCCATTCGGATAAACTCTTTACCAAACGTTGTCACACTCGTACATCAACGCTTTTGGTAGGAAGTCCTCTAGGGACAAATATAGGGTTCGGTTTTAGTTGGAGTAAATGGAAACAGTGGGCATAAGACTAGCCAGGTGGGTGAAATGAAATGAAAGGAAAGGAATTGGTTTCTATTTAGTGGAAGATTGGGTTATAATTTTATTAATGGGCTGATCAGTCATTAAATTTAACCAAATACTAATATATATACAAAATCCAATAGATATTTATCCAATACATTAATAGAGCTATACAAAGACCTCTAAATACAAATTTACCCAATAAATTTAACCAAAAACAAAATCCATACATTAATAGAGCTACAAAATCCATACATTAATAGAGCTATAGAAAGACCTCTGACCAGGTCGCACACGATTCTTTCCTTTCTTTGCAGAGAGGATAAGGTGAATGGGCTTAATAAAATCTAATTACTAATCAACCTATATCATGGGAACCAATAGCTTTTCACTTACCACGTCGGTCTGTTGATTTCAATTTCCATTTGCGGGCATCTCATTTTCCTCCAGATTTCACTTTCTTTGCATCCAGATTTCATTCCTCTCTGTCTTTGAATTTTTCATTGAAGAAACAAGGAACAAGGAGCCATTGTTGCAGCTGTCCAGGGAAATTAAAATGCCGTCACTTGCAGAGGAACCTCACTCTTTAAAGCCCCACAGATTATCTTCATCTTCCTATATTCTCCTGGTGAGTTACGTTGCAACGACTCATATTAAGCAATTAGCAATCCCCAATTTCTTGTTTCTAGATTTTTGAATGTATGGTTTAATGATGTGGGTTATTGTTAAAATTAAATGGGTGGAGGGTGCTGATGATGCAGGTGCAACACTTGATTGAAAAGTGTCTTCTCTTCAACATGGATAAGAGACAATGTGTGGAGGCTCTTTCAAAGCATGCCAATATACTACCAGTAATAACCATCACAGGTAATTAATTATAAGCCCTCCACACACATACACACTGCTGCTTCAAAGTTCACACCAGTTGAATTTTCCATTGTGTCCATGTTTGTTAGTTGCTTACTGTAATTTGTATGAATTGAATTTTCCATTGTGTCCATGTTTGTTAGTTGCTTACTGTAATTTGTATGAATTTTAATTTGCAGTGTGGAATGAATTGGAGAAGGAGAACAAGGAGTTCTTCTCCTCCTATTTTAAAAACATGAAAAATAGGAATCAAGAAGATTAATGTAGTCGGGTCGAGTGCAAGTGGATATGGAAAGTTTCTCGTGAATTTCATCATTTGGTTTACTCAATGGACACCTACCCATCAGCAACAGCTGAAACTGGTTATGGGTTTTTTTCTGTAAGTATGTGGTATTAGAGTACAACTATTGAACCAAGAAACTTATTTAAATGGAAAAGAAATTAAAACTGAATGAGAAACTGAATGAACACACACAACAAGTAAACACATTTATTTATGTGGTAAAATGTTGACAGGGTGTCAAGGAAACCTCCACGGGGCAAGGGATTGGAAACTCTATTAATCAAAAAATGATTCTTCGTACATACAAGCCTCTTGGGCCATCCAATTTAACTTCATCTCGTTACTCAACCAATTAACGGCCAGTAAGTAATTTACCCAAAATTATATTATTTACAATTTGTTGTCATATTTTAACGAACTCCACCTTGACAGCAATTTTCCTAATCCTTTGCCCATGCCCATTCATCATCTTTTCTGCACGCCAAGAGAAGTGAGACACCATCTCAGCTTCTCTACTATAACTGGCTTCGTGAATATATCTGCATGATTTTCTTGTGTGCGGACCTTCTTGAGAAATACTTTGCCGCCTTCGATTACATATCTCACAAAGTGATACCTTACATTGATGTGCTTGGTCTTGCTGTGATAGGCTGGATTTGTAGCCAAATGAATAACATTCTGACTGTCACATAACACATTTACTTTCTTGTGTGTCCTTCCAATCTCATCGAGCAGACCTTTTCACCAGATTGCCTCTTTATAGGCATATGAAGAAACTATATACTTTGCTTCAGTAGTGGACAAAGAAACTGTCTCTTGAAGCTTTGGCATCCAGCTGATTACTCCACCTGCAAGAGTAAAAACATAACCTGTAGTAGACATCCTTTTGTCCAAATCACCTGCATAATCAACATCCACATATCCGTAGACTGAACCTTCACGACCATCAAAACTGATGCAATGGTCACTTGTGCCTCTCAAATATCGAAGCACCCATTTCACTGTTCTCTAATGTTCTTCTCCTGGATTTGCCATGAACTCGCTAACAACTCCAGCTGCATGTGAAATGTCAAGTCTTGTAGATACCATCGCATACATTAAGTTTCCTACCACATTTACATATGGTACACGAGACATATACTTCTTTTCTTCATTAGTTCTAGGACTTAAATCGAAGAAATCTTAAAATGGGAAGCTAGTGGAACATTAATAAGTTTCACATTGTTCATACCGAACTTTTCAAGTACTTTCTCCACATACTTTTGTTGTGATAACAAAAGCTTACCATTCTTCTTATCTCTATGCATCTCCATGCCTAATATATGTTTTACTGCTCCAAGATCCTTCATATCAAACGTCCTAGAGAGCTAAGCCTTTAACCTGTTGATTTCTTCCATGCTTTTGCTTGCAATAAGCATATCATCAACATACAACACCAAGATAATGAATATGCCATTGAAACTTTTGAAGTATACACAATGATCATACTCACTTCTGATAAAATTCTGGCTCACCATGAAGGAATCAAACTTCTTGTACCATTTCCTAGGCAACTGCCTCAGGCCATACAATGATTTCCTGAGCTTGCAAACTAATCTTCTACTACAACCTTGTACAAAACCTTCTGGCTGATCCATATATATATATTTTTTCCAAATCACCATGAAGAAAGGTTGTTTTAACATCTAACTGTTCTAACTCAAAGTCAAGTAAATTAGTCAGTGCTAACACAGTACGAATAGAAACAAGTTTAAATACTGGTGAAAAAATCTCATGAAAATCAATAACTTAACCTGAGAATACCCTTTTGCAACCAGTCTCACCTTATACCTCTCGATACTTCCATCAACTTTCATTTTCAACTTGAAGACCCATTTGCACCCAACAACACTTCTCCATTCAGGAATTTCTATAAGATCCCAGGTATTGTTCTTGGCTAAGGAGTCCATTTCTTCTTCCATAGCCTTTTCCATATCTTGCTATCTGCATCATCTACTGCTTACTGATAACAAGAAGTTTCCCCATCTTCAGTAATCAATGCAAAAGATGAAGCAGAATATTCATACCTTTTAGGTGCTTTTCTTTCCCTTTTAGACCTTCGTAGAGTGACTGGTTGTTGAATTGATTCTGGAATTTCTCCAGTTTCCTTGCTTCTCCACCTTTTTCATCAGAAGTCTCTCCTTCCTTTCGACTTTTTGGAAAAGGTTTAGTCTCTAATTGATGTTGGGAAAAATACTGAGAGGGGGGGGTGAATCAGTATTTAGAGCTGACTGACAAATTTTTAGTTTTTCTTTTTCTTGAAACCATATGTTACATTACTGCATCCAACTTGTATGTCCAGAGATCTTATCATGTCTTTACTTAGATCATTGAATCATTTATTCATCAGATAAGTAGCAAGCATGAATAGAAATAACTGTACAAACCATAAAACATAAGCAACACATATGAACACCAGGATTTAAGGTGGAAACCCAATTCGGGAGAAAACCACCGTTGCTGAAGTCTCTGTCTTCAATATTTTATTAAAAAGAAAACATATTACAATTTCTGTGTTGGCGCAGACTTATACCAGCACGCAAGCACCCACCTGCAGAAGGCTACAACCTTCTCTCATTTACCAGCCTCTCTTGGAAGGGAGCTACAACCCCCTGATCATAACATTAGCTTCTATATACAGAAGGCTTCAACCATCTAATCCACTGCAGACCACCTTTCATCAATTTCCACACTGGTTCAAACAGTTTCAATGCAACCCTTTATTCAATTATCAACAAACATATTTGCCCTAATTCTTCATAGTGCGACCACTGTAACCTATACATCAGAAGTAATCCAGACTTCAGAGAATATATGCATTCAACATCCCGTGTATCCTTCTGTGTATATTAATCTTCAGAAACCCCAACTGTCATATGCACTTTCAATGTAGATGGCTCGCATATATATATATATATATATATATATACGTGCTGTTCTTGTATAGACCTGTAATAATAATATGTTCGCAGAGTAGACCAAATCTACAAAAACTTACCCAGATTCATATGTGTTCTTTTAGCAGACATGGCCTAGTTCTTCATGACTTCGTCCGTCGTTTAAGATCAGAGGTTCATTCAGATTTTACAGTTAAAAATAGAATTTTCCCATCCAGATATTCCTTCGAGAGCTTCATTCATTCATCACCCTTATGCATGCACATGTTCTTCATCCTTTTGTTAGTCGATTATATTTTCACGTGCACCATCGATTCAGATATATCGGTGTTTATTCCTTCAGATATCTCCAAAGGAGATTTGTTTTTTTTTCTATCAACACTCGCACCCACTTCTTCATAATTATCATTAATTTATATAGATTCTGCCCTTATTAAAAGCCATGGGTCAAAAAAAATTTAACCGCTAATGGTAATATTTTTACAATATTTTCATTAGTTTGGCCCTCGGGGTTTTTATGTTTTATATTAATTTGTTTATCAATTTCGAAGAAATTGACAAACAAAAAAAATATCCAATGCTTTCAAATAGATTAATATTTCAATAAACCTTTGACCCCTGGCCCACATATGCGCCCCTTCGTCCCAAAATAAACTTCGCGCAAGTCCAGTGCCCGATCACCGTTGGATTGCGAGCCTCCAAGATCGACGGATATCGCTTGGGAAACTTGCACGAGCAATAACGCGCGATGGCGCGTCGTACTTGTGTTATTATTTGTGCATCTTGATTAAACTCCGGGCAAGTCCGATGCACGATCATCATCCGATTGCCCCCTTTCAGATCGATGACGCAAAAGAAATTTCGCTGGCCATCCTGGTACGGGCTTTAACGCGTGAAGGCGCATTTTAAAGGGTGGTTTTGAAATTTCGCTTGGGACACGTGTTGAATACTGAATGGAATCACTGCCAATTCGTAAATACCACCTATCGTCCAAAGGTGGTGTGGAAAAACCCGGAAACCACCTTCACTATTCACTCGCAGTTTTTAAACAGTGATCATCCGTCCAATCGCCCCCACCCAGTTCGTTTTAATAATCTCATCTCTAAAGCTAACCCCGTTTTTAATTATTCTGTTATATATATATATATATATATATATATATATATATATATCTATATATATATATATATATATATATAATGTGTTTCGTAATTATGTGTGTGCCTATATTAATATATATATATATATATATATATATATATATATATATATAATGTAATTTTAATAATAAATGTTCATAATATTCAGACTAGGATTCTAATACTCGATAAAAGCACGAAGACCCGGCATCCTACAGATCTTCATACAGTAGAGTTGTACAAAATTTCGTACGAGAATTGAACCAATCAAAGCCCCAATTGCTCTGGGTATTTTCCAACTAACAGAGTATCACCGAAACTCAACCATACACAGATTTCTTTCTCCTTCAAACATTATACTTATACATGAATTAAATTTCGCAGGGATTATAATTCATATCAACCCTGTCTTCGGACAATTCTCCTTTAATGTACTTCTTGTCTCTGTAAATGCATTTTTCTTCTGATCTTTGCTGCAGATCCTACTGATCGTTGATCTCTGCAACTCTGCCCATGCCTTTGCCAATTCCTTTGCCACATCCTTTATGACAATATTCCAATGATCTTCCCCATGTCATTCTGTCTTCAATACATTACCTTCCATGGTATGTTCGAATTTCTTCCCTGTCACAGTTTTGCAAGTCCTTCACTAATTAGGTTGCCATCAAGGACAACACATGGCATCATTGGCCAACAATCTCCCCCTTTTGACTTGATGGCAACCATGATAGTGTTTGATCATTACAGTAGATAGATACATTGATTGTAACCATTATTCAAACACCATGATACTCTCCCCCTTTGACATCAAGGGCAAAGGTTTGACAATACCATGCTCCCCCTGAGGTCATGCCTTTTCATATGACCAATGCTCCCCCTTAGCCTGTGCAATCAGAGATGCCCACCAGCACCCCACAGCAAATTTAGTATTATGTAATTAAGTAGACCGGATCCTCTGCATGGCAGAGATTACTCCCAGTTTCTGTCTGAGATATTCGAACGCTTCCCTGGGTAGAGGTTTGGTAAATATATTAGCAACTTGTTCTTTGGAGGAAACATACTCCAATTTTACCTTTTTCTCAAGCACTTGTTCTCATAAGAAATTATATTTGATGGGAATGTGCTTGGTCTTGGAATGCATAACAGGATTCTTTGAGATACTGATGGCACTTATGTTATCACACATAATGGAGATAGGTGGTGAACATTTGATTTGAAAATCTTGTAGGGTTTGCATCATCCAAAGAAGTTGAGTGCAACATGATGCTGCAGCCACATATTCTGCTTCTGCTGTAGATAAGGAAATGGAGCTTTGTTTCTTGCTGAACCGGGGCCCCATATAGAATGCACCACCACTAGTGCTTTTCCGATCATCAATACTTCCAGCCCAATCTGCATCAGTGTATGCATGAAGAGTAAGATCAGCGTTCTTTGGATACCATAGTCCAAAATCTTGAGTTCCTTGTAGATATTTGAATATTCTTTTTACAGCCTGAAGATGAGACTCTCTTGGATTGGCTTGAAATCATCCGACAATCCCAACTGCATGCACAATGTCTGGTCTTGTCCCAGTGAGATAAAGTAGACTTCCTATCATAGATCTTTATTCTGGTTGATTCACCGTGGAGAATCATCACTAGAACTGAGATTACATCCGGTTATCATTGGTGTACTTACAGGTTTGAAATCTTCCATGCCATACTTCTTTAGGATTTGCTTAAGGTATTTTTCTTGTGATAAAAAAATGCCATCTGTTGCTTGTTGCACTTGCAAACCAATAAAGAATGTTAGTTCCCCAAGTAAAGACATTTCAAATTCTTGCTGCATATCAGAAGCAAATTTCTGACTCATAGATTCTTCATTACTTCCAAAAATGATATCATCAACATATACAACCACAATTAATAGTTTGTCACTTTCAGCTTTTGTGTATAAGTTGCTATCAGCAGATCCTTTTGAGAATCCTTGTTGATGGAGATATTTGTCAAGACGATAGTACCATGCCCTTGGAGCTTGTTTGAGACCATATAGAGCTTTCTTAAGTCTACAAACAAGTTTTTCATCATTTGCCAAAATGAAACCTTCTGGTTGTTCTATATAATATTCTTCTTCTAGATCACCATTGAGAAAAGTAGATTTAACATCCATTTGATAAACTTTGATTTGTTGGAAGCTTGAAAAAGCAAGAAAAATTCTTATGGCTTCAAGTCTGGCTACAGGAGCAAAAGTTTCTTCAAATTCTATACCTTCTTGTTGAGCATACCCCTTGCAAACAAGTCTAGCTTTATTTCTTATAACATCCCCATTCTCATTTAACTTGTTTTTGAATATCCATTTAGTTCCAATGACATTTTTGTCCTGAGGTCTTGGTACTAAATCCCAAGTGTGATTCTTTTCAATTTGATCAAGCTCTTCATTCATGGCTTGAATCCAGCATTCATCTTTGCTGGCTTGACTGACACTGTGAGGTTCAATAGTGGACAGAAATGCCAGATTGCTAGAGGATCCCACAAGAGTTCTTCTTGTTTGTACACCTGATCCCTTTTCTCCCAAAATTTGAGATTCTGGATGGTTCTTTTGAACATATCTGGATGGAGCCTTTTCAGAAAATTCATCTTCGGGTTCTTCACTGGGTTCACTGTTTGTATCATTATTATTTGATGTAGAAGGATATGTGTCATCATCATCTTCATCTGTTGTTTTCTTTTCTTCTTTTGGAGCTGCAGAAGACTCATCAATAACAACATCAATACATTCAACAATCTTCCGAAGTCTTTTATTGTAACATTTATATGCCCTACTCCTAGAGGAGTAACCAAGAAATATTCCTTCATCTGCTCTGGGTTCAAACTTGCCAAGTTTTTCATCATTATTCTTGATAAAGCAATTGCTCCCAAAATTCTAAAATGCTTTATAGTGGGAGGATTACCATACCAGAGTTCATATGGAGTTTTATCACTATTTACTCGAACATGTGCTTTGTTGAGAATGTTGACTGCTGTATGTGTTGCTTCTCCCCAAAATGTGTCAGGTGTTCCAGAATCATCAAGCATAGCTCTAGCCATTTGTTGAACTGTTCTGTTCATTCTCTCTGCAAAGACATTCTGTTGTGGAGTGTCTGCTACAGAAAACTATCTTTTTATTCCATGTTGTTCACAAAATTAAAGGAATTCATTGGATGTATATTCTCCTCCTCTATCAGATCTAAGACACTTGATTTTTAGATCTAACTCATTCTCAACTAGTGCTTTGAAGATCTGAAATTTCTCAAATGCTTTATCTTTGTGTTTAAGCAGCCCAATCCAACACATTCTAGAGAAATCATCAATGAACAAGATATAGTATTCTTCACCACGTGGTGACTTTTTCCTCATAGGTCCACATATGTCGATATGAATGATTTCAAGAGGCTTGCTTGATGATCCTTCCTTGGCATTAAACTGTACTCTGGTTTGCTTGCCGAATTGGCAAGATTTGCATATGATATTTTCAGGTAGAGTAATATTGGGAAGATCACGAACAGCTTTAAGTCTGCTTGATTTGTTGATTTGAGAGAAGCTCAAATGCCCCAACCTTCTATGCCATAGCCAATTTTCTAAATATTTACTCAAATAACACTGTTCTTTGCATTTCTTCAATATATATAGGTTGTTTGGAGTTCTTTTCCCTTTGATAATTGCTTTACCTGTATCAAGATCACGTACCACACATTCTTTTGAACTAAAGACAACTTCAGTTCCTTGATCACACATTTGACTTACACTTAACAAGTTATGCTTTAATCCATCCACATACATGACTTCATTAGCTTTCACTTTTTCTTTTAGAAACACAGACCCTTTTCCTTTAATGAACGCAAGAGTATCATTTCCAAATGTAACATTCTTTTCCTTTTCTAGAGCACTATAAGTAAGAAGTTTGTCTTTATAACCTGTCATGTGTCTTGAGCATCCACTATCAATGTACCATTGGTTTTTTTCATCTTCTGCGAATAACGCTATGCCACAATTTTCCACCTGTAATTCCTTCTTTTTCCATACTTTGGAGCTTGAAGGAATGTGTTCTTTTGGCTGAACTTTGCTCTTGCATTCTGATTCGTCATGGCCAAAGTTATTGCAATAAGCACATTCAACTTCATTTTGAAGAGGAGAAAAGTTGTTATAAGTATTCTTCGTTGTTTCAATATAAATCCTTTTCTTTCTTGCTTCTCTTGTCATGATGGTTTTATATGCAACACATTGAACAGCTTTATGACCAAAATTGTGACATGAGAAACATTTTCCATTGAAGAAGAAATTTCTGCGATCATAAAATCTTCTATATGAATTTATTTGTTGATTGGTGTTTCTTTGAAAGCCATTCCTGTTAGTGCTCTTTGAATTGAGATGATCATGTTTTACCTGTAAAGATTCTTTATTCCCTTATTGAGTGGCAGCATGTTGTAAACCAGTTGTAACTGCTTTTAGATAATTTGGTGCTGAAGCCTGGGAAGATTCTCCAATAAATCCAAGACCTGTCTTTATAAGAGGAGAACGTTGTACCTTGATAATCTCATCTAACGTTTCAGATCCTTTAGCAAATCTAATATTCAGAGTTTTTACTTTCTCAAGTTCTTTTCTTAGGCTTACTACTTCACACTCTAATTTCTCATTGTGTTTTTCCTTTTCTTCAAGCTAATTTTTCAGAGTCTCTATGGTTATTTTACTCTCTTCTAAGCAAATTTTGAGTTTATTGTTTTCATCAAGAAAATCATTGTCTTCTAGAGCATCCACAAAAGTATCCTTTTCTTCTCTAGAATATTTTTCAAATGCCATGAGAAGTCTAAGATCTTGTTCACATTCTTCCTCACTATCAGATAACCCGTCACTATCTTCATGAGTATAGTAACTCTTTTTAGTGCTAAAACGATTCTTATTCCTTCTTGCAACTTCCTTCCCCTTTTTATGTGTTTCTTTATAAGGACACTTAGCTGCATAATGTCGAACTCTTCCACAATCAAAACATTTGAAAGGAAGCTTACCTCTGAACCATCCTGTCCCAAGTTGAAGTTTCTTTACAAAGTTTATCTCTTCTTCTTCTGAGATATATCCTGATCCTTCTGTTTTTTGTACTTCCTTCCCTTTTGTAGAAGTTATAAAGACTCCTTCTTTGACTTCAGATGGTCCTCCTCTTCTCATTTCATATGCAGTTAGTATGCCATGAAGTTGCGCCACAGTAAGATTTTGAAGATCCTGCTTTTCTTCAAGAGCAGAAACTTTTGACTCAAATTTTGTTGTTAGTGATCTTAAGAATTTCTCAACCAAAGTAGAGTCGGTTATTGTTTCTCCCAGATTTCTCATACGATTTACAATATCATCAAGACATAAAAATAAATTGGCAGTGCTCTCCTCATTATCCATTTTTAGATTTTCATATTGAATTTTGAGAGTTTGTAGTTTAGCACTTTTTACCTTTGCATCACCTTCATAACTTAGAATGATCATGTCCCATATTTCCTTTACTGTATTCAGCTGCATGACTTTGACAAATTCTGATTCAGTTAGACTTCCCAATAGAGCATTAACCGCCTTTGCATTTGTTTCATAATTCTTTCTTTCCGTTGGATCTGTTGGTACTGCAGCTGGATATTGATATCCTCCTTCAACAATTGCCCATACCTCTGCTCCTAGAGACTGAAGATAAGACCTCATCCTTGTTTTCTATAAGATTAAATTGTTTCCGTTGAATATTGGAGGCCTGATAGATGTTGTTCCATCTTGATTGCTCATTTTGCTTGATCTTCCTTCTAGCGGTTAAGCCTTTTCAGAAGGACCAGCTCTGAAACCAATTGTTGGGAAAAATACTGAGAGGGGGGGGTGAATCAGTATTTAGAGTTGACTGAAAATTTTTTAGTTTTCCTTTCTCTTAAAACCATATGTTACATTACTGCATCCAACTTGTATGTCCAGAGATCTTATCATTTCTTTACTTAGATCATTGCATCATTTATTCATCAGATAAGTAGCAAGCATGAATAGAAATAAATGTACAAACCATCAAACATAAGCAACACATATGAACACCAGGATTTAAGATGGAAACCCAATTCGGAAGAAAACCACCGCTGCTGAAGTCTCTGTCTTCAATATTTTATTACAAAGAAAACATATTACAATTTCTGTGCTGGCGCAAACTTATACCAGCACATAGGCACCCACCTGCAGAAGGCTACAACCTTCTCTCATTTACCAGCCTCTCCTGGAAGGGAGCTACAACCCCCCTAATCATAACATCAGCTTCTATATACAGAAGGCTTCAACCGTCTGATCCACTGCAGACCACCTTTCATCAATTTCCACACTGGTTCAAACAATTTCAATGCAACCATTTATTCAATTATCAACAAACATATTTTCCCTAATTCATCATAGTGCGACCACTGTAACCTATACATCAGAATTAATCCAGACTTCAGAGAATATATGCATTCAACATCCCGTGTATCCTTCTGTGTATATTAATCTTCAGAAACCCCAACTGTCATATGCACTTTCAATGTAGATGGCTCGCATATATATATATATACGTGTTGTTCTTGTATAGACCTGTAATAATAATATGTTTGCAGAGCAGACCAGATCTACAAAAACTTACCTGGATTCATATGTGTTCTTTTAGCAGACATGCGCCAGTTCTTCATGACTTCGTCCGTCGTTTAAGACCAAAGGTTCATTCAGATTTTGCAGTTAAAAACAGAATTCGCCCATCCAAATATTCCTTTGAGAGCTTCATTCATTCATCACCCTTATGCATGCACATGTTCTTCATCCTTTTGTTAGTCGATCTAATCATTATATTTTCACGTGCACCATCGATTCAGATATATCAGTGTTTATTCCTTCAGATATCTCCAAAGGAGATTCGTTTTTCTGTCAACACTCACACACCTTCTTCTTCATAATTCTCATTACTTTATATAGTTTCCACCCTTATTAAAAACCATGGGTCAAAACTATTTTAACCGCTAATGGTAATATTTTTACAATATTTTCATTAGTTTGGCCCTCGGGGTTTTTATGTTTTATATTAATTTGTTTATCAATTTCGAATAAATTGACAAACAAAAACAATATCCAATGCTTTCAAATAGATTAATATTTCAATAAACCTTTGACCCCTGGCCCACATATGCGCCCCTTCGTCCCAAAATAAACTTCGCGCAAGTCCAGTGCCCGATCACCGTTGGATTGCGAGCCTCCAAGATCGACGAATATCGCTTGGGCAACTTGCACGAGCAATAACGCGCGATGGCACGTCGTACTTGTGTTATTCTTTGCGCATCTTGATTAAAATCCGGGCAAGTCCGATGCACGATCACCGTTCGATTGCCCCCTTTCAGATCGACGGCGCCAAAGCAATTTCGCTAACCGTCCTGGTACGGGATTTAACGCGCGAAGGCGCATTTTAAAGGGTGGTTTTGAAATTTCGCTTGGGACACGTGTTGAATACTGAATGGAATCGCTGCCAATTCGTAAATACCACCTATCTTCCAAAGGTGGTGTGAAGAAACCCGAAAACCACCTTCACTATTCACTCGCAGTTTTTAAACAGTGAACATCCATCTAATCGCTCCATACTCAAGGTTCTGTTTAATAATCTGCGCCATCTCTAAAGCTAAACTTTGTTTTAAGTATTCTTCCGCAGGTTATCTATATATATATCTATATATATATATATATATATATATATATATATATATATATATATATATATATATGATGTGTTATGTACATACAGAATGCGTCCATGGCTCACTGTACCGAGACCTTAGCAACCCGATAAAAGCACGAATCTATCCATAGATCTTCATACAGAGTTGCAGAAAATTTCGTACGAGAATTGAACCAATCAAAGCCCCAATTGCTCTGAGTATTTTCCAACTAACAGAGTATCACCGAAACTCAACCATACACAGATTTCTTTCTCCTTCAAACATTATAATTATACATGAATTAAATTTCGCAGGGATTATAATTCAGATCAACCCTGTCTTCGGAAAATTCTCCTTTAATGTACTACTTGTCTCTGTAAATGCATTTTTCTTCTGATCTTTGCTGCAAATCCTGCTGATCGTTGATCTCTGCAACTCTACCCATGCCTTTGCCAATTCCTTTGCCACATCCTTTATGACAATATTCCAATGATCTTCCCCATGTCATTCTATCTTCAATACATTACCTTCCATGGTATGTTCGAAGTTCTTCCCTGTCACAGTTCTGCAAGTCCTTCATTAATTAGGTTTCCATCAAGGACAACACATGGCATCATATGGCCAACAATTGAATCTGCTGAATTGGCGATACCTGCTCCTGTTCAACCTTTTCAACATCTGATTTTAAAAGAGAAGATTCATCAAATTTTACATCTTTACTAATGACTATCTTTCGTGAAGAAGGATCCCACAATCTATATCCCTTAACTGCATAATCATATCTAACAAAGACACAACATTTTGATTTTGGACCTAACTTTGAACGTTGATTTCTAGGAATAAGAGCATAGGCATCACAACCAAAAATCTTCAAATGTGAATAATCACAAGACTGACCCGACCAAACTTCTTCAGGAATTTTACAGTTTATTGCAACTGGAGGTGATCTGTTAACTAAATAACAAGCAGTGGATACTACTTCTGCCCACAACTCCTTTTGCAGGTTAGCATTACTGATCATGCTTTTGGATCTTTCCATAAGAGTCTGATTCATCTGTTCAGCAACGCCATTTTGCTGAGGGGTATAAACAATAGTTTTATGTCTAACAATCCCTTCATCCTTACAAAATGTTTCAAATTCTAAAGAAGTAAATTCATCGTCGTTGTCATTTCTTAAAAATTTAATTGATTTTCCTGTTTTCTTTTCTACCATTGTTTTAAATTGTTTAAAAACATTAAATACATCAGCTTTCTTTTTCAACATATACACCCAAACTTTTCAGGAGAAATCATCAATAAACGTTAAGAAATATAATGCACCTCCATAAGACACAGTAGGAGATGGTCCCCACAAATCAGAATGAATGTAGTCTAAAATCTGTTTACTATTATGATTTCCAGTCTTGAACCTTTGTTTTTATTGTTTACAAAACACGCAATATTTTAAAAAATCCAACTTCAAGGATTTCAAATCAGGAAGCAACTTGCGGTTCATCAGTACCTGAAGACCTTTCTCGCTCATGTGACCCAACCGCTGATGCCATAGACGAGAACCTTCTTCTGCTTTTTCTGATACGATCGATGCTTCACTAACTTGAGTGCTTCCTTTGAGTCTGTACAGATTTCCAACCTTTTCAGCCTTCATAAAAACCAAGGCTCCTTTTGATACTTTCAACACTCCATTCTGACCTGTAAATTTATACCCATTCGAATCCAAAACTCCCAAGGAAATCAAGTTTTTCTTTAGTTCAGGTATATGCCTAACATCAGATAATGTTTTAACTGTATCATCATACATTTTAATTTTTACATTACCAATCCCAACAGTCTGACAAGATGCATTATTTCCCATGAATACAAAACTGCCATTTACAGTTTCATATGAAGTAAACCAATTTTGGTGCGGACTCATATTATGAGAAGCACTAGAGTCTGATAGCCAATTTTCAGCATCTTGAGAGATATTACAAACAGGGAGAGCTTCAGCAATTAAAACCTCATCAACCATACCTAAATCAACCTGATTTTCTTCCTTGTTATGGTTTTCCGACTCCTTCCGTTTCCAACAATCTTTCTTGAGGTGTCCCAGTTTGTTGCAGTACCAACACTTAGTTTTACACTTCTTGCCGCCCTTTGACTTTGATCTGGAAGAACCCCATTCTTAAATGTTCTACAATATTTTTACCCTCCTTCATCTAAAGACTGTACAATTGTCTTTTTAAATAGATTCTATTTGTCAAAGATTTATTCATATACAATGTTTCCAATTTTTTCCACAACCCTTCAGCTATACTCTCTCCAACAATATTGAAGAGAACTTCATCTGCCAAACATGACCGAATGGTACTGAGGGCTCGAGCATCCAAGTCCTCCCAGTCTGAATCTGTCATGCTTGCCAGTTTTTTATTTACTCCATATAATGCTTTGTGAAAGCCTTGTTGCACCAGCAAATCCCTAACCTTCAGTTTCCACAATGCAAAATTGTTTTTCCCGGTGCATTTATTCACCTCGAACTTTTCATTTGTCATTTTTGTCATTTCTTCCTCCTAGTTTTCCCTTCTTTCTTTAATTTCCAACTAGGTCTAAAAAAAAAAATTCCCCTCTTTTGCTATGGTTTCCCCTCTTCTACTAGGGTTTCAAGGGTTTCAGATTTTCCTTTCTTCTACTAGTTTTTCAAAAAAAAAAAATACAATTTGTATTTTTTTTTCACATTTTTCCACTAAATCAATTCTTTAGAAAACTAAACCCTTTTTTAAATAAACAATTTCTTCCACAAGGATAGAAAAATAAATTCCTTCAATTTCTTCAAAACCTCTACTGCTTAAGAGAAAACTCACAAAACTTCAAACCCTATTCTACTTTCCAGAATTTAATTTTCTACTAGAAAAACATCTCTCTTTAACCCTCCTAAACAACTGTTTTTATTTATCTTCTTTCTTTGAAGAAATATTTTTGAGCCTTGAATTTTTTGAAGGTAACAAAATAAAATACCTTTCAGGTATGGCAGCATCACAGTACCATTTCGATGAGCAGGTGCAAGTGCAGGAGCAAACTTTTCTTTGACGGTTTTCTTTGACAGTTTCAAAATTTAATTTTCTTTTAGGTATGGAAACGACAGATTCTTCTGCTTCCAGTGGATGGCAACAGATCTCTACTCGACGGCTCCTCAAAGACGGATTCTTATGCTTCCAGCAGATGGCAACAACTCTCCGCTTGACGGCTCCTCCCCTTGACGACCTCCTTTCTCTGGAGGATGGCAAAGGTTTTAGGTATGGCAGCCTCGACGGCCTCCTTTCTCTGGCGGATGGCAAAGGTTTCAGGTATGGCAGCTCTCCGCTCAACGACTCCTCAACGGCGGATTCTTCTATTTCCAGCGGATGGCAACAGCTCTTTGCTCGATGACTCCTCCCCTCGACGGCCTCCTTTCTTTCTCCGACAGTTACAAATCTCACGGTGGTTACACTCGACGGCTCCTCGACAGCTTCTTTTTCCAGCGGATCTCTCAGACTTCTCTCACGGTGATTATAAAAAAAAACTCTTTGATTTTGAATAGAGGCAAAGGTCGAAATTGTAACTTTGTTTAAAAAATGGCTTTGATACCACTTATTGAACCAAGAAACTCATTTAAACGGAAAAGAAATTAAAACTGAATGAACACACAGAATAGGTAAACACATTTATTTACATGGTAAAGCCTTGACAGGGTGTCAAGGAAACCTCCACGGGGCAAGGGATTGGAAACTCTATTAATCAAAAAATGATTCTCTGTACATACAAGCCTCTCGGGCCATCCAATTTAACTTGAGCCTATTTCGTTATTCTAACTTCATTTCGTTACTCAAAAAATTAACGGTCAATAAGTAATTTGCCCAAGATTACATTATTTACAATTTTTTGTCATATTTTAACAACAGCTTCCCATCAACAGCAATTTTCCATGAATATAGCTTCCCATCAGCAGCAGCAACTGAAACTGGTTATGAGGTTTTTTTTTTTTTTTTTTTTTCTTTTTGTGTTCTAGGTTTAGGACAACGTCTTTTAAATGTATTTGCTTATTTCCTTGTAATTTGTAGCAGTCTGGAGTGCTACAATTGCCACTATTTTTAAGTTTTATATTGGTATGATTCTCCAATGAAATGTTACCTGATTTCCATTTCAAAAAAGGCAGAGGGAAAATGATTGATATTATGTATTAAACATAACTAAAAAAATGTTATAATTTAAAAAATATGTATACTTAGTTGACCATAAATAAAAATATAATATTAAGATTTGTTTGTGGGGAAATCCAAAAAGATATGTGTCAATAGATATTTTCAAAATCTTTCATAGGTATTATATTGAAAAAATCAGTAATTTCTTAATATCATGTATATTATTTATAAATGAATTAAAAATTAACAATATCAGTTATGAATTAAAAATTGACAATTAAACTTTTAAATTTATCATGTCTTAACATATAACAAATCTAAAAATAAAAATTATTTATAAATGAATTAAAAACTAACAATTAAATTTTTAAATGTACCATGTCTTAAAACATTACAAATTTAAAAAATATATATATTTAACAAAAAAATATTGTAAGATTATTGTATGGTTATTTTGTATTTTTTCAAGTAACCATAAAGATGTTTTTTTAAGAATGGATATACAATCTTGTTATGTTTTCTAGAAATATGAGCATCTTAAAACCAAAGAAACTAATTAAATAAATTGTGTTTGATTATTGTGTTAATGGAAAGAGAGAATTATTGTGTTTGATTGGTGTGTTAGTGGAAGGAGAGAATTATTTTGTCCTTGGAAACTTTCTTTGATCCAATTAATCATCATAAATGAATCACTCATGACCTGAAGTTTTTGAATCGCTCCTCAAAGTATATTTTAATATGTGGTATAAAGTTTTGGATTCCCCTTGGTTATTTGTTCTTCTTCATATATTACTTTTGACTTGAAATATATGTGTCTCTGAAAAATATAGGATAAAGTGGATCCCACTAATAGAGTGTGGGCTTTGACAAGCTCCATCAAAATATTCCAAGTTAAAGACTTCTCCACCTCTATTTTTAATAGAGTTATTTATGCATTAACCTTTAGAAAAACTTTATAATCTAAAAAAAAAAAAAAAAAAAAAACTAAGAAAGTACCCTACAAGTAGACATCATCTTTTTTTTCAAAAAAAATAAAGTTAATATTTAAACAAGAAATATAATTTCCCCTTAAAAATTTAAATTTTATTGACTAAACCAACTTTAAAACTTTCCCCTTTCCAAAAATTCTAGATACCCAAAGTTCAAAATGTTGGAAATGTTGTCATTGATGGCAAAGGAGGCAGCAGAGGCAGAGACAGACAAAGGAGGCAGAACCAGAAGAAACAATAGAGCAGCAGAGACAGAGGCAGAGAATACAGAGGCAGAGAAACAGTCGAGCAGCAGAGGCAGAGGTAGAGAAACAGTCGAGCAACGGAGGCAGAGGTAGAGTCGTTATCAAACAGTGAAATGATCAAGCAGAGATGGAACCCTAAGGGAAATGGAACCAAGCGTTTAGCAGTAAAAACCCAATGAAGTCGAGTATTAAACATTATGGTAGCGTTGAATTAACGTAATAATGAAACAGGCTTCATATATTGAAGCGCTGAAGAAATAAGAAATAAACCTTTGAACAGAGTGTATGTATACATATGTATATAACAAAGGCGTGAAGCTCTTGTTGGAATGGAACCATGACTTTAAGCGGAACCCTGACCATGAACAGTAAAACTGGAGGGCCACAAAACCAGTGGGTTCGCACGTCGATTGAAGTGGTAAGGTGTATTACCAAAATGAACGTGATATGTGTCATTGAAGGACACGTGTCCTCAGGCGGTTTTATAATACAAATTTTTTCGCGTGGAGAATTATGAAGCGAACGTTTAAGTTGCGTGATATTGCGCATTGACGGTTGGATGGGGGTCCAAAGCCCAGTTGGTGCGTGAGAGTAGATTGATCATTCGATCAAAGGTGAAAGTGCGGGGAAGAGATCCAAGGTTGTGGGTCCTACATTAAGAGCTGCGGAGCCAGAGTATTATGTGAATGACTGTGTATTTCGTGTTATGCAAGTTAATAAACAGGCGGAGGTTATTACCTATTTTAATATATGTTGATATATATGATGGGCCGAATGCAAGTTGAATTAGATGGTAAAGAGTTCACATATACGTTAAATGCATGGATTTATTATAAGGTACAAAATGAATTGAACAGGGGAGTTATATATGTCCATATATTATAATTGATATGCAAATCACCAAAGGAGTGCTACATATGATGGTCAACATATAGTTGTACGCTGTGGGCCCGAGCACCTTTTACACGAAGTCGGAGTTTGTTACCTATTACAATATAAATATGATACATGGCTAAGGTTATACTGCGAAGCGGAAGCATTAAACGAACTACGGAGCCCGAGAGGTTATATCAATATATATATACATTAGTGTTGGGTTTAAGTCTGAGCGAAAGACTTAATACTATGTTGACAGATAATATTATACATATAGTGTGGGCCCCCCTACATAAAATTCCGAGAATCATTACCCCAGCTGGAGAATACATTAAAGACTAAAGCGGGAAAGTATACATATATATCTATGCAACACTTTATATATGTGTAGCGCCTTTTAAAAAAGGGGCCAAAGTATATATATATATATATATATATATATATATATATATATCTGTGTGTGTGTGTGTGAAGTACTCTATAGTTCGGGCCTAATAAAAACAAAGTCTTATACTGTGGGACCCTCATCAATCGCATCAGAGGAAAGTTGGCAACGGAACATGTTAACAAAAGATTGCGATTGCGATGAAGTTCCGGACCCGATGGGCTTATAAACTGTAATTCATACATTTTTCAGTTTCGATAAACAGTGTTACATCGCATCGGAGAAGGAGTAGAGCATCGGAACATACAAATGCAAGTTGCAATTGCGATTAATCGCAATCGGAAGTATTCAAAAAGCGATTCATTGCATCGGAAAAATAAAGTGCAGTGAACAGTGAATTATCGGATCGATGTGATCGCATCGGAGCATCGAAGCATCATAACTCACAACTAAAATTTGCGATTGTGATTAATCGCAATCGGAAGAATTCAGGAGGTGACTCATTGCGTCTGAGAATAAAACAAGCTTGGCGGGTGGGCCCAAAAGGGAATTTCAAGTATTAAAATGTTTTGATTTAAGTTCTCCATGAGTTGATTTGCATTACAAAAGGGGCAGTTTATATGTTAAAACACTTCATTATCATGCCGAGAGTTAAATTGCGAGATATGAAAAGTGCAGTTACATATGTATGGCAGTTACACTGCGACAATGAACAGGAAATCAAACAGAGCCGAAAAGTTCTTCGTGAGTTGATTTGCGTTACAAAAGGGGCAGTTTATATGTTAAAACACTTCATTATCATGCTGAGAGTTAAATTGCGATATATGAAAAGTGCAGTTACATATGTATGGCAGTTACACTGCAACACTGAACAGGAGATCAAACAGAGCTGAAAAGGGACAAAACACAGTCACAGAAAAGACAAGCACAGTGAACCAAGAGGCTGAATGGGTGAGCTGGAGTTCACATTGTAATTAAATATAAATGTTTTAATTGATTTATATTGTTGTGATGCATTGGCAAGTCTCCGGAAGAGAACAAATATCACACTGTAATGTTAAAATTAGTACATACAGTTATATTTTGTCTGAGTAAGCTGGAAAAGAAATGAGAAGGCAGAATACTAAGAGGTATGGCTATCCATTTCGAATTCCTAGAGGAAACAAACAGTCATCAGGAAATATCTATAAATTATATCATCTTGATACACATAGAGAGGTTAGAGAGAGTAAGTATAGAGAATGCGTAGTATGGAAAATTGAGGCAAGAGAAGATAAGGAAGAGAGAGAAGAAAGAGATGTTACGTAACAGAGCCGATATCCGAGGTAAATCAAGAAGTGTTAACATTTCGTTGATAAATTGAGGAAGTTGGAGCTTCCCTATCAAGTTGAAGCTTGAGAGTTGCCGCTTGTAGCCGATTGAGGCTTGGAGCCTCCCGAGGTTGGTGCCTGCAGAAAAATAGTGGTGAGAGGGAGTTGGAGCTTGCCTTTGCATCACAACAATAATAAGATGTGGTTTTCTCCCTTTATGGGTTTCCACTTATATCTGCTATCTCTATGTGTGTTGCTTATGTGTTGATATGATCTACCCAATCTGCTTAATTTTTGCTAATATCATAATAAGTTTGGTGTCTCATTAATTTAATACTTGCTGCAACATATTAAGACTGTTTACATATTAAAGTTGGTTAGAAAATTAAGTTGTAAATAATTTGATGAAAATTTTAAAAAGATGATGTATTTGTTAAACTGATTCACCTCCCCCCCCTCTCATTTTAACTAAGGATTCAACAATTGGTATCAGAGCCAAGTTCCTTTGTACCAGTTTAACCACTGAAAGGAGATCCTAGGTCCCCAGGATGGCTAGTCAAGAAGGAAGCTCAACCAATAAAGCCCCTTTTTTCACCGGTCCTAATTATGCCTTCTAGAAAATCAGAATGAGAGCATACATAATGTCTCTAGGAATAGATGTTTGGGCTGCTGTGGAATTCGGATATGCCCCAAAGGCAACTGACCCAGAGAGAGAAGCTAAACAAGAATTTGTAGCAAATGCAAAGGCCATGAATGCAATCTTAAGTGGACTTTGTGAGGCTGAATTTATCAAAATAATGCACAGTAAGACTACCAAAGATATGTGGGATACTCTTGAGAACATCCATGAGGGAAATAAAAAGGTAAAGACAGCCAAACTTCAAGTATATAGAGCTCAGTTTGAAAATTTAAAAATGAATGATGATGAAGATGTTGGCAGCTTCTTCTTAAGAGTTGCAGAAATTGTTAACAATATGAAAGATCTTGGAGAAACCATACCAGAAAGTGTAATTGTACAAAAGATTCTAAGATCTCTTCTAGCCAGTTTTAACCCCAAAGTTTCTACAATAGAAGAAATAGCTGATTGGGAAACCTTGACCATGAACCAGCTACTTGGAAATCTAACAGCATATGAGATGAGGCTCCCACAGAAGAAGCCAAGTACGAGGGAGGCAGCCTTTAAAACAGAAAATAAGAAAGAAGAAAAGGAAGACATATGCTCTTGCTCTGATGAATAAGAGGCTAAATTTTTCAAGAAACTGGACAGAGGCTCAGGTAAATACAAAGGCAAACTTCCTTTCAAATGCTTTAACTGTGGAAGAGTTGGACACTATGCTGCTAAGTGTCCTCACAAGAAATTAAGGAATCAGGCTCAAGAATCAGAGAAAAATACATCAAAGAACTGGCATAAAGGAAAGAAATTCAGTAGAAAATCCTTCTATGCTCAACAAGACAGCAGTGAATCTGAAGAATCAGATGAATCCTCAAGTGAAGAAGGAACCTCTGAGTTTTTACTGATGGCCATAGAAGAACTTGAAGGACTCCTGCTAGAAGATGAAGAAGAAGGTGAAGTTGACCTTGAGCAGGAACTAAGAAGTGCCCTGGAGGAGATTGATAGACTCAAACTGAAGTGCAGAAAACAAAAGGACATTCTCCTCAATATGTAAGAGAAGAGAAAAATTCAGAAGTCCTCATGCAGCTAAAGGTAGAGCTTGAAGAAGCCAATAAGATAGAAGACATGTTACTTCACCAAATCAAAGATAAAACTCGGGAACAAGAGAAGCTGGAAGAAGAAGTAGTATGTTTGAGGAAGAAATTAGAAAATGCTCAAAGGAAAGTGTCTACAAATTCTTCTCAAACAACAAGCTCTGGTAAGTTGAAAGAAATTCTGGATGTTCAAAGATCTCCTCTTATAAAAACTGGACTAGGCTATGAAGGAGAATCAAGTAAAAGCAAAGAAAAGGAAAACAAAAATATTATTTTTGTAAAAGCAAAGAAGGCTGATGAAGAAGCTCAAATAATTCCTACAAAAGAAGAAACATGTAATGATGGAGACAGAGATCAGAAGAAATCTCTAATAACAAAGAATGCAATAAATACTAAGACAACAGAAAAAGGATCATATACCCCTGATTATGTCAAATTTTGAAGCCATCAAAGGAGATTCTTCCCTCCTATGAAAAATGCTACCTGTTATGTTTGCCACAAGCTGGGACACATTGCTACATACTATCATACAAGGAGGAGTAATTCAAACCAGCAAAATATGCAAACAATGAAGAGATTGCCTCAAGAAAACAAATGGGGAAGACAACCTCACATTAGGTATGCAAATTGTTTCTATGGTTACTATTTTTATTGTAAGGAATTTGTCCATAAAATCATTGAGTGTAGAAAATATGGACAAATATTTATGCTCAACACCTCAAGGAAGTTTATGAATCAAGGAAATTTGACTCATACTCACAGTTCTGCAAAAATCATAATCAAATGTTGTGTATGCAATAAAATTGGACATATGCCTTCCAAATGTCCTCTCAGAATATGTAATTCATCATCTCACAAAAGATACCAAACAAAGGATGCTTCCAGTGGAAAAATAAAGTGAATAAATGTGACCTAGCTCTAACTGCTCAAGACCTGAAAAGTCATTGGTATTTGGACAGTGATTGTTCAAAACATATGACTGGAGAAAGAAGCAAGTTTATAACTTTTGATGAAAAGAAATATGGCAATGTTACTTTTGGCAATGATAAATCAGGAAAAATCAAAGGAAAAGGCTTAGTCAGCATAGATAATGGCATAGGAAAGGCCCAAGATGTACTATTTGTAGATGGACTGAAAGAAAACTTGTTGAGTGTCAGTCAAATGTGTGATAAAGGCTCTGAAGTTCTTTTTAGAGCACAAGACTATGAAGTCAGATCAAGCACCACAGGTAAGACTCTGCTCAAAGGAGTTTGAACAAAGAGTAATGTTAACATAGTGAAAGAGGAAGATGAAGCATGCCATCTTAGCAAACTTGAGGAGTCATGGTTATGGAATAAGAGGTTGGGACATCTCATCTTCGATCATATCATTAGACTGAGCAAGAAGAAATCTGTCAGAGACATGCCAGAAATAAAAAGGCCTTCTAATACCATATGCAAATATTGTCAATTGGGCAAACAGGCCCGCACATCATTTAAGGCCAAAGATGAGTTATCAACAAGAAGACCACTCCAGCTGGTGCACATGGACCTATGTGGACCTGCAAGAACTAAAACACCAAGTGGAGAATCCTACTTCATGCTGATAATAGATGATTTATCCAGAATGACATGGGTTGCATTTCTTAAGAATAAATCAGAAGCTCTGGAGAAATTCAAAATATTTAAAGCTTTAGCAAAAAATCAAACAGGATGCAAGCTAAAATGCATCAGATCAGACAGAGGAGGTGAGTTCACAGATTATGACTTTGCAGACCTATGCAATGAACATGGGATAAAGCAACAATTTACTATTATAGGGACACCTCAAAAGAATGGAGTAGCAGAGAGACAAAACAGGTCTGTACAACAAATTTCCAGAGCCATGATGCAAGAGAGTAATATTCCTCAAACCTTCTGGGTAGAAGCAGTACACACAGCCGTGCATATCCTTAACTAAGCTCATTTAAGGCCAAGCAGTGACAAGACTCCCTATGAACTGTGGCATGGTAAACTAGCTTCAATCAAGCACTTTAGAATCTTTGGAAGCAAGTGTTACATAAAGAATAATGATGAAAATCTTGGGAAATTTGATGCAAGAGCAGATGAAGGGATATTTCTAGGATATGCATCCAAAATTTAAGGGTACAGGTGCTACAACAAGAATCTTCGAAAAATTGTAGAAAGCATTGACGTGAGATTTGATGAAGAACTTCCAAACAATACAAGAGGTACAGACTGTAGCAGTCCTTCAGATGGCCATGAAGAAGAAAACCAAGATGATGATGAAACCAACAAGACAACAGAAGATGTTGAACTAAGCTTGAAAGCCCCCTCAAGATACACTCAGAAGAACCATCCTGAAGATTAGATCATCGGAGACAAAAGAGTAGGGGTCCAGACAAGAAGGCAGCTAACTGAACAGACAGAAGAGGTATACATAGCCATGTTATCACAAATAAAGCCAAATAAGTTTGAAGAAGCCAGCAAGGACAAGTATTGGGTGAATGCTATGAATGAATAATTGGACCAAATTGAGAAGAACAATACCTAGGAATTAGTTCCTAGACCCACTGAGAAAAATGTCATAGGCTCAAAATGGGTATTCAAAAATAAAATGAATGAGCAAGGACAGGTAATCAGGAATAAAGCCAGACTTTTCTGCAAAGGATATTCACAAATCGAAGGACTTGAATACGATGAAACATTTGCACTTGTAGCCAGAATGGAAGCTATCAAAATGTTTCTGGCCTTTTCATGCTACCAAGACTTCAAGTCATATCAAATGGATGTAAAATCTTCATTTCTAAATGGAGATGTAGAAGAAGAAGTCTACATGGAACAATCAAAAGGTTTCTCTTTAATAGACAAAGAAGACTTTGTGTGCAGACTAAAGAAGGCTCTATATGGACTGAAACAGGCTCCTCATGCTTGGTGCTCAAGACTGGATAAGGATTTGCAAAAACAAGGCTTTAAGAGAGGTGGAGTAGACAACAAATTATACATAAAAGCCCATGGAAATGAACTCCTAATTGTTGTAGTATATGTTGATGACATTATGTTTGGAAGCAACAAAGATGAGATAGAAAAAGGATTTGCTGAAGAGATGAAGTCAGAGTTTGAGATGTCTATGATTGGAGAGCTCAGTTTCTACTTAGGACTTCAAATTCAGCAAAATAACACAGGTACATTCATCTCACAGGAAAAATACTTAAAAGAGATGTTGAAAAAGTTCAAAATGGAGGACTGCAAACCTGTGTCAACCCCCATGATCACGGGATGCAAACTATGTGTTGATGATGGATCTGTTGATATAGATCAAAGACTCTACAGATCCATGATAGGAAGTCTGTTGTACCTGACAGCATCAAGACCAGACATCATGCTAGCAGTAGGACTTGTGGCTAGATATCAAGCAGCACCTAAACAAAATCACCTTCTAGCAGTTAAAAGAATATTCAGATATCTACAAGGAACTGCACAGTATGGACTTTGGTATCCAAAAGGGAAAAGATTCACTTTGACAGCATACACAGATGCAAGCTAGGCCAACTATGTGGATGACAGGAAAAGCACAAGTGGAGGTGCATTCTATCTAGGAGAAAGCCTGGTGGCATGGCTAAGCAAGAAACAAACATCTATTTCCCTATCTAAAATAGAAGCAGAATACATAGCAGCGGCAGCATGCTGCACACAAGTCATGTGCATGAAGCAAACACTCCAAGACATGAAGGTAAGCATTGATGAACCTATCTCTATCAAATGTGACAATACAAGTGATATAAGCATATCAAAAAATCCTGTGCTTCATTCAAAAACTAAACATATGCCAATCAAGCATCATTTTCTCCGAGAACAAGTAGCTCAGAAGGTAGTAAAGCTGGAGTATGTGCCAACAAAAGAACAAACAACAGATATATTTACCAAACCTCTTGCTAGAAAACCATTTGAATATTTGAGAGATATACTAGGGGTAGTATCTGTAGATGCTACTCTCTGATATGAAGAGAAAGCATAGTTTCAGGGGGAGAACAGAAAGGAAAATATCATTCCAGGGGGAGATCAGTTAGCAAGGAAAGCATGACACTGGTCCTCAAGATCAATGCAACATGGGCGAGAGTTAAAAGCACACTGAAAAATGAGCAACCCCTTGCCATTGATTTCAAAGGGGGAGGAAGAGCAAGCAACAAAAGGAAAGATCCTAACAGGCAAGCAGAGGAAGTGTATTTCCATCAATGCCAAATGGGGAGACTGTTGGAAATGTTGTCATTGATGGCAAAGGAGGCAGCAGAGGCAGAGACAGACAAAGGAGGCAGAACCAGAAGAAATAGTAGAGCAGCAGAGACAAAGGCAGAGAATACAGAGGCAGAGAAATAGTCGAGTAGCGGAGGCAGAGGCAGAGAATACAGAGGTAGAGAAACAGTCGAGCAGCGGAGGCAAAGGCAGAGCCGTTATCAAACAGTGAAATGATCAAGCAGAGATGGAACCCTGAGGGAAATGGAACCAAGAGTTTAGCAATAAAAACCCAATGAAGTCGGGTATTAAACATTATGGTAGCGTTGAATTAACGTAATAATGAAACAGGATTCATATATTGAAGCGTTGAAGAAATAAGAAATAAACCTTTGAACAAAGTGTATGTATACATATGTATATAACGAAGGCACAAAGCTCTTTTTGGAATGGAACCATGACTTTAAGCGGAACCCCGACCATGAACAGTAAAACTGGAGGGTCACAAAACCAGTGGGTTTGCACGTCGATTGAAGTGGTAAGTTGTATTACCGAAATGAACGCGATATGTGTCATTGAAGGACACGTGTCCTCAGGCGGTTTTATAATACAACTTTTTTCACATGACTTTGGAGAATTATGAAGCGAGCGTTTAAGTTGCGCGATATTGCGTGTCAACCATTGGATGGGGGTCCAAAGCCCAGTTGGTGTGCGAGAGCAAATTGACCGTCCGATCAAAGGTGAAAGTGCGGGGAAGAGATCCAAGGTTGTGGGTCCTACATTCAGAGCTGCGAAGCCAGAGTATTATGTGAATGACTGTGTATTCCGTGTTATGCAAGTTAATAAACAGGTGGAGGTTATTACCTATATTAATATATGTTGATATATATGATGGGCCGAATGCAGGTTGAATTAGATGGTAAAGATTTCACATATATGTTAAGTGTGTGGATTTATTATAAGGTACAAAATGAATTGAATGGGGGAGTTATATATGTCCATATATTATAATTGATATGCAAATCACCAAAGGAGTGCTACATATGATGGTCAACATATAGTTGTACGTTGTGGGCCCGAGCGCCTTCTACACGAAGTTGGAGTTTGTTACCTATTACAATATAAATATGATACATGGCTAAGGTTATACTACGAAGCGGAAGCATTAAACAAACTACGGAGCTCGAGAGGTTATATAAATATATATATACATTAATGTTGGGTTTAATTCTGAGCGAAAGACTTAATACTATGTTGACAGATAATATTATACATATAGTGTGGGACCCCCCTACATAAAATTCCGAGAATCATTACCCCAGCTGGAGGATACATTAAAGACTAAAGCGACAAAGTATATATATATATATAGATATATATATATATATATGCAGTGATTTATATATGTGTAGCGCCTTTTAAACAAGGGGCCAAAGTATATATATATATACATATATGTGAAGTACTCTATAGTTCGGGCCTAATACAAACAAATATTATACTGTGGGACCCTCATCAATCGCATCGGAGAAAAGTTGGCAGCAGAACATGTTAACAAAAGATTGCGATTGCGATGAATTTCTGGACCCGATGGGCTTATAAACTGTAATTCATACATGTTTGAGTTCTGGTAAACATTGTTACATCACATCGGAGAAGGAGTAGAGCATAGGAACATACAAATGAAAGTTGCAATTGCGATTAATCGCAATCGGAAGTATTCAAAAAGTGATTCATCGCATCGGCAAAATAAAGTGTAGTGAACAGTGAATTATCGGATCGGAGTGATCGCATTGGAGCATCGGAACTCACAACTAAAAGTTTCGATTGTGATTAATCGCAATCGGAAGAATTTAGGAGGTGACTCATCGCGTCGGAGAATAAAACAAGCTTGGCAGGTGGGCCCGAAAGGGAATTTCAAGTATTAAAATGTTTTGATTTAAGTTCTTCGTGAGTTGATTTTCATTACAAAAGGGGCATTTTATATGTTTAAACACTTCATTATCATGCTGAGAGTTAAATTGTGATATATGAAAAGTGCAGTTACATATGTATGGCAGTTACACTGCGACATTGAACAGGAAATCAAACAGAGCCGAAAAGTTCTTCGTGAGTTGATTTTCATTACAAAAGGGGGAGTTTATATGTTAAAACACTTAATTATCATGTCGAGAGTTA